>JAPYYW010000346.1:0-60276 GCA_030522545.1 Cremastinae sp. A BG-2022a | reverse complement strand
ACGAGGAAAAAAAATTTCAAATTTTGGTTAATCCCTCGGTCATTAAGGTTTCCATGGTGATCGGTCGAGGTCGAGTGAAAAACCGATTAAGGTCTTAATGGTTCGGTTTTATGACGAAATTTGGAATCAGTTGGCCAGTGTAAAGTGTCGGGGTAAGACGTGTCGGGTCTTACAAGGTACTTCGTTACCGAAAAACAATTAGTATAACAATTCGACAAGTTCAATGGAGTGTCAGTTCCAGTCATTTTCAGTCATACGAAAAGTGAATAGTTTAGTGTTTCATATTTATAATAACGTTTCAAAATACTTGTAAAAATGTCGGTGCGGATGTATCCTGTATTAAAAAAGAGATTAAACCTCTAATCAATAAAGAGTGCATAGTGCAAAGTTGTATGAAGTATGCGACTCGAAAAACAGCAAAATATCAATTGTTAAGATTAAAATTGATTGTTAAAAGAGATTGATATTGTTAATAAATTTTTGTCTTGATTAAAATTTTTCAAGAAAATGTTGAATTGAAGTTCTTTTAAAAAAATGTTAGATTAAAATTCTTTCTTATTGAAGAAATTTTTATTACAAAATTTTAATACAAAATTTTCTTGAATAAAATGTTGATCCAAAATGTTTACAAATAATTTATTCCAAAATGGAAAAAATGGAAAATTTCCACTAAAATGATTTTTAACTCCTATATAGGTGGTCCTCTAATATATTTTTAATTTCTTCATAATTTTCTTAAATATTGTTTTCAAGTTATGTTTACAAATAATTTTTTTGGGACGTTTCGATGGGGTAATCGCCAAGTTTTAACTTCGAATATCTTAGAAACTAAACGGTAGAATTATTTAATTCTTTTTTCATTCGATTTTTTTTGCTACGAAACATACAATGTTTTCAAATTTTTCTTAAATAAACGGTTTTTGCTATCGAACTGCCTTAACAATCAGTAAATTAAATTTCTTTATTGAAATTGTTCATTATTTCTACCAATCTGAATGAATGTTGTCTTACCATCTTATTACAAATTTCTCGTGATTAAAGAAAAAATTATATGAATTTCAAATAAAAATCCATTAGTGTATTAAAAATTAAATGTAAAAAAAAAATTACTCTGTAAAATTAATTATTCAAATCAAATGTTGTTCAAAAGTGAACTCCATAATCAAAGCCCCTTTGTGAGATATTTTATGAATAAAACTAATTTTTTTTTCAAGAAAAATTTCACGAAACACGCGACAAAAAAAATGTGAACAAATTTGAACGCCCGTCACTAAAAAAAGAGATGGATATAAGGATCGAGGTTTTTACGCCGGAAATAAGGCTCGTGCGGGGGAAGACTGAAAGAGGTATCGGAATATAGCCAAGAAGATTACCGAAAAATCGAGTACCTGCACACACAATTCAGGGGTAAGCTATACAGCACTCGATTCGTCGACGAACCGTGACACGAGTGTCGCTTGACGTATAGCTCAATCGCTTTCTTCTCTCCTCTCTCTCTGTCTCTCTCTAACTTCATGTCTTATTTCTGAATAAGCAGTCGATTCACGTCAGCAAACATGTCACGGCTGGTTTGCCCATTAACATGGCTTTTCGATCAATTTTTTCGTGACGCTCGAGAGCAAGGATGTCCGATTCACTATACCAAATTACGATAAAAAAGTAATTCACAAAATTATCACACTTTAATACTATTCATTAAATTTTTATTCAACTTACAGATTTTTGTTACGATCACTTGTATATTGGTTGATTTTTTTATATCTTAAATGTAAGGAGAAAATTTTTAAAAATAATTTTATATTCATTATATTCAATTTTGTATTTATTTATACTCGTTATATATAATGTATACATTTTTCTGTATAAATTAATTAATTGATAAGGAGATAACGTTAAACACTGTAAAATTGTGAAATATCATATTAATTGGTAGGATATTTGAAACTATATTTCTTTTTATTTATTTTTTTTCTTTGAGGAATGCTCAAGAAGACGACAACTTATTCTTATTTTTATTCAACAATTTTATTTTTATTCAACTTCCTTATAGGTTTTTGTTACGATCACTTTTATTAATTATTTAATTTTTTTTAATCTTAAAATTGTAAGGAAAAAAATTGTTTTGAATAATTTTGTATTATTTATTATATTTAGTTTTGTATTATTTTGTATTGATTATATAATGTATACATTTCGTGAATAAATATATTAATTAATTAATACGGAGATAACTTTAAAAAAATTAAAATGGTGAAAAAATCATGTTAATTATTCGTATGATATTTAAAAAATTGTATTTCTTTTTATTTATTCTTTTTTCTTTGAGGGATGCTCGAGAAGGCTCCTGGAAAAAGCAGCGCCACTTGTCTGTCGAAAGCGGACGTTTCTCTCCGATACGCCAGTGATCTCGATCGGCATTGTCGGAAGAACAAGCCGAGAAGAAAACCTCGAGAACCTCTTCGCTTTCTTCGCTCGCGAGATGAATCCCTTTTTTACTTCGAGAGCCAGCCGAGGGGGAGGGAACGGAAAAGGGTAAGGAGGACGCCAAAAGGGAACAAAGGAAAGATCAAGAGAAAAAAGGAATATTAAAAGAGAGTGAGGAGCGATAGAGATAAACGATATCCTGAACAGAAAATTCATCGGGAATAAATATTTATAATTTTTTATTTATTTTGTTTAATAATATTAAAAAATTATTGAATTACTTAATTTTTAAATAAAATATGTAATAAAAAATATTTCATTTTGACAAATAATAAAAAAAATAATAATAAAAATAATAATAAAAATAATAATAATAAAATAATAAAATAATAATAATAATAATAATAATAAATAATAATAATAATAATAATAATAAATAATAAAATAATAATAAAAAATAATAATAAAAAAAGAGAGATAAATAATAATTAAAAAAGAAACATTTATTGATTTAGTTTTGAAATAAAACATGAAATAAAGAAATTTTTCATTTTTGTTTGTATTTTATTAACTTTTGAAATAAACTGTACGGTATAGAAATATGTCCTTAAGGGAAATATTTTAAATATTTTATAATCTTAATATGCAACAATGGTGATTGGTCGCGAGGTGATCTCAATACGTCTTAAGTATGACTAAGTTTGAAAAGTTAATTCTTGGCCGAAGAGATAAGGCCTTAGTTCGCGTTTTTGATTCATACGTCTCGAGAGTAAATCCGAGTTCAACCTCACTGTCCAAATATCGGTCAGTTGTGAAGGGTTCGTCCGACAATGACGGCTTTTGCCAAATCTCGAGCACCTCTCGACCTTCAACATATACTTCTCCTGCTTTTGTACTTTGAAGAAATAAAAAAATGACCCTAAAAAATCCTAGAGGATTTATATAAGTATATTGTAAATTATATTTGTGAAATATATAAAATATTTATTTTGAAATTTTTTTCACAATGCCACATTTAAAATATTAATACCAAAAAAAAATTTTTTAGGCTATACGATTGTTCGAAAATGCATTCAAGTATATGTTACAAATGTTTATTGATTATAATACTTGAAGAATAATAAAATGACTAATTTTGATATTTTTGTGAAAAAAATAAACTATAAATTGCACCTTGCTTTATTTATTTCGGGATCGAATTCGAGTACTGTATCGCAGATTGTCGATAAATATTTACATTCAAATATATTTACATTATAAATATTTATTGATTATAATATTCAAAGAATAATAAAATGACTAATTTTGAAATAAAAAAAAACTATAAATTTTACCTTGCCTACTTTATTTCGGGAACAAATTCGAGTATACTGTATCGGAGGTTGTCGATAAATATATACATTCAAATATATTCACGTTATAAATGTTTTTTGATTATAATATTCGAAGAATTATAAAATGACTAATTTTTAAATTAAAAAAAAAACTATAAATTGCACCTTGCCTACTTTATTTTGGGATCAAATTCGAGTACTGTATCGCAGGTTGTCGATAAGCTGTAAATGGACAAAAGATCGATCGGGGGATGGGAGGACTCGGGGGTTCAAAATCGACAATAAAGAATCCGGCAAGTTTTATTGTGGTGCACTCAAAATAGACACGCGAAAAGCCAGTGCTTGGCATTATTACGGTATACAAAATGTCGTGAGGTTACAAAACCCCTCGAGTGAGAAAGAGAGAGAGAGAAAGAAAGCTTTGGGTAAACACGTATATCGGAATCATTTTCTCCGCCCGTTTTTTTTTCGGCAGGGGTTAAACCGAACAAACCCCTCTCGACCATCGATTCGATCCCGGCTGGTAATCGATTAATATCAATAGAATTATGATGTGCGGTATATCCGCAGAGAAAAAAAAAGAAATGAAGGATGAAGGAAAGATTTAGGGGTCGCTACAATTGTGTCGCACGCGGTTCGTTGACTCCTGTTTTTCGTGACATTTATCCAATTGCTCTCTGCCAAAGATTTCTCAATGACTTCACCTTCCGCACATATACATTGATTGTCTTAAGTTATTGTGTATCAATATTTTATTTGCTTCGATTTTTATTTTATTTTTTTTTTGTTAAAGATACTGCTGTATATATAATTTTTTAGCTCGAAATGTATTAATTTGTTTAGTGCTTTTTTGTCAGTTGATATTCTCTCATCTTTTGTATATATACAGTCATCACAAGATGGACAAGATGGTGGATAATCATTCTGAAACATGATAATTATAAATAAAGTATCACAGAAAAATCACTGAATGCACTCTCAATGGAATTAATTTTAATTTATCGCAATAATAAAGATGAAACAAAACCATTGAGTCTGTAAACTTTGGAGCATCATTTTATAACTTATATTTTCTTATTCAAAACGTAAATTTTATTAATTAAAAATAATTTTAAAAAAATAACATATTATAATATATGTATTTTGCTGTATGGGTTGCTTAAAATTATAAAATTGAAACTTATCAATATTAATATCAAAATAATATAAAAATGATAAATTTGCCAACAATTATTTTTAACTTATTGAAAGAACGACCATAATCATTATTATAATTTTTTTTTTTCAAGAGTGCGCTATTACACGTGGAAGATGTCTTTCTTGGGAACTTGAGATTTTTCGTCCCCGAGCCCCGGTGTGTTTCTTTCTCGTCCCGGGGGTTACGTTCTGTTTGTTCGTGAGCACAATAAAGCGAGGTCGAGCCAATAGCTCAGAATGGAGAATTATTGATGAGCGATCGGTCCGGGTTCTCATTGTTGTCATCGGGTGTATCGAGAATGAAAGACAGAGAGAGAGAGAGAGAAGGCACGAGAGTTGGAAAGAGCGAGAGAAATAAGAGAGAGGCGCACGTAATAAGAAAAGAGAAAGGAGAAAATGCACGAGGCCCGGTGGCAAAGGGGTGAAAAATCGTGGAATAAACGTGGGCAGGTTGCGTGTATTTATAATACATCCAGAGGCTTGTTCCTGCACCGAAAAGCCTCTTGTTTCACCTACCAATACATCATTCAATATTTTTCAGACTCTGATCGATGAATTCGTTTATTTATCATAGACGATTTATGACACCGAATTTCACATTATTTTCAATATAGTCCCATACTTTTCCTTTCACTTTTTTCCCTCTCTCCTCCTCAATGCACATACCTTTTTTTCCCTTTGCCTCGTATTCCCGTTCGATACTCTTTCCTCCTTTATCCCAACTCTTGACTCGTGACCCGAGCGATTTTTCATCGGGGATCCAGAACGATGGGGTTGCAACCGCGCTTCCTCTCCATTCTTTTTTCTTTTTTTTTTTGGAGTGCTCGAGGTACGAGGGAGACAAATGAAAAGAAACGCATGGCCGAGACAAAAGGGGCAAAAATGATGACGAGCGAGGAAAGAAGGTGAAAAGAGAGAGAGAGAGAAGGAAATTTATGCGTTCGGAAACATTTCGTTCGTATTATATTGGATGTTCCTGTACACGAGCCCAGAAAGGCTTGGAGCGCACGCTTTCGTTTTCCATCTGTTTCTATTATCGTTGGATTATTAATGTAATATGAATATGGAACGTCTCGAGCATCGCACGCTTTTCGTTTATACGCGACCTTTCCATTCCGCCATTATCCGAGCTGTATGTATATTAATGGGAAGCGAGCGTGCTGAGCCTTCTGCCACGCGGATACGTCGAAATCCACGTCAGGAAAAATTTCATTCCGCACCCGGTCGTTATTCCCGCCAAGGATTCATCAACACCGAGGATAAGTAACTGTGAACGTTTTTATCTAAGAATTTCACGTCTGTCTCACTCAAGTTTATCTTAACTTTTTTAAGTTTATTTCTCTCGAAGGATATACAAGCAATATTATTAAAATAATATATGATAATTGTTAAAAATTTTGGAATGTCGTTGATCACTTGGAAAAATTTTATCTCAAGTTTTTTAAATTTATTTTGGTGATATATTTTGTTGTGGAAAATTTTTATATATTATTTGAATATGAGTTCTCAAAATATATATAGTATATAAGATTTGTTTTTATCAATATATATTATATAAATACACAACTTCTACACGATGAAGCTTTTTAAAATTTAATATACATGACGTGACGTGTCAAAAAATGTTCAGGAAGATTTTTAAACGATTCCTAAGAAATACGTTTAAACGAGAGACAACTACGTTAAGAACAAAATACTAAAAATTTATAAATATCTCATACTTTTATAAAAATATCGCTCACATAAATCCTCAACTGCATACATAAATATTATTATTGAATTTTCTATTTGTATTTGTTTTTAAATTCACGCGAAAGCAGTCGTTTATTTTTGAAAGAACTTAAATAAAATTGTTTTAATCCCGACGTGCATCATTCTACAAAAATACGTATAAATGAGAAACAACTACGTTAAGAAAAAAATACTAAAAATTTATGAATTTCCCATATTTATAAAAATATCGCTCATAAATCCTCAACTGCATACATAAATATTATTATTGAAATTTCTATATCTATTTGTTTTTAAATCCATGCGAAAGCAGTCGTTTATTTTTGAAAGAACTTAAATAAAATTGTTTTAATCCCGACGTGCTGCATCATTCTAAAAAAATACGTATAAACGAGAGACAAAACTGCGTTAAGAACAAAATATTAAAAATTTATGAATTTCCCATATTTATAAAAATATCGCTCATAAATCCTTAACTACATAAATATTTCTATTGAAATTACTATATTTATACTTGTTTTTAAATCCATGCAAAAGCAGTCGTTTATTTTTGAATGACCTTAAATAAAATTGTTTTAATCCTCGACGTGAATCATTCCGGGGAGATCGATCTCGCATCAATAAATCGATCAAACGGCTTAGTCGCCGGACACGACAGCCGTCCGGGGCGAACCGTTTCCATAATAAAGGCTCGCTCGTGCGCGCGCGCGCGCGTGCATGCACCGAGTTAGCGATCCAGCAGGCGCGATTTCCCGGGCATTTTCACTCCGGGCTGTTTCACCCGCAACCGTCTGCCCGGCTGTCTGCGGTTTGCTGCGTCCGCGTCTGCGAACACAGCCCCGTTCGCTGAGTGGACTCGATAAATACTTCATTAACGTAATTAAAAGCGAAAAAGGCACGCCAAACCATTTCGGGATCTGAATATATATTACGGTAAGCTTTTTCCCAAGCAACAAAACGTTTCGATTGACCAGAAACTCCGAGGCTCTGAGCCAGGTGCTAACCGTTGCGCACCTTACATCGCATTTCGTCGAAACTTTTACACCATTTCTATATGTTTTCTTATACGTTATATTTCATTTTTTTATTATAATTTATTTAGGTATGTATATGCTTTAATTTTTATCCATCTGTTCGAAAAATTGTATTTTTTTATCATATGTCAATTTTTTTAATGAATAATTTATTGATTTTTAATGATTTATTGTTCATTTTGTGAATTCGTTTATTTTATGGCTTTTACAGTAAATGCATGTAACAAATTTTTTTTCATTAAATAAAACACTTATTTGTGAATGGTATAATAATTAGTTAATTCCCATTCGAATAAAAATTGTTGATACAGATTTTTTTTAGATCATCAACTACACGAGTTACAATTGAAGCACAGTTGAAGAAAACATGTTAAAATCTGTTTAAAAATCATTAATAGAGAAAAAAAGTTCATTTTCAATTATTTGTAATGAATAAAATATAATAATTTAATTTTTTTCCATTTTTTCCAAAACTTATTGTTTAATTTAAAAATCTATTCATTTTATATATTTTACATTAAATACATATGTAACAGATTTTTTGTTTCATTAAATAAAACATTTCTTTACGAATGATGCCATAATTCATCGTTTCCAGTTCAATTAAAAATGGTTAATAAGCCTAATTTTTCAGACACTAAATTACACCAATTAAAATTGAAGCACATAATAATTGTTGGAAAAAAAAATGTTTCAGTACTCTCGCAAGTCGTAAATTTGAAAGAAAAAAAAAGAAAAATTAATTTTTAATGCGTACATAATAATATTGTAGTAATAGCCTCGAGTCTCGTTTTGCTCCGCGTTGCTGAAACGACATTTCACAAAATGACGTTTTGTAAAACGTTGTTTCGCAAAAGGTGTGCAATCGCCGAGGCGTTTGTGTGTCCGGCGACGGGCCGCCTCGAGTGCGATTTCATGGCGAGAAGTTCAACTCTCCGTAGTGTTTTCCCTCTGCCTTCCGCCCTGGCGTGCCTCTTGAGCTTCGTAAAATAACCGTTCGCTCGGTCTCTCGTTACCTCCAAGGGATTTGAGATTCAAATGAGGATAACGTTTCACCTCGGCTAGCTTCTGCCATAATTTGCAATATACTTTAAAGACTTTATGACGCGATATATTATCGCGAATCTAGAAAGCTAATTCTTCTCATCTTACCCGCATTTTGATTTATCCCGCACCAAAATTACGACTCTTCTTCACGGAATGAGAAGCGAGGTTCGCACTTTACGACCCTATTAAATCAATTTTTTTTAAAAATAAATATTGTAAAATATACAAAAAAAAAACTTGCAGAACGTATTTGGGAATCGATTCATAAAACTTAGCCTATATTTAGATAAATTCAGTAGAAACAAAGGAGGTTACTAAATTTTGCTACTAAATTTTAATTTTAAGTCAATAAATACCATTAAAATATGTATATGCGAGAAGAATAAAAATATTTGTTAAATTTATTTTTATAATTTATAATTGAGAAAAGTTTATATTTTTATTTGTTCAATTTTTATTACTTCATGGTAGAACAGAATTTGATAAAATTCATCACACATATAGTGTGTTATAATGAACTGAATTACAGTAAAATATTTTTTATGAAAAATCATTTTTTTTTCGATTAAAAAAAATCGATAAAAGTTACTTTCTTCATAAACACTGGTTTTTTTCTCATAAAACTAATATATCCCATCAAAATTAATTTTTCCCACATAAAAGTAAACTTAGCTAATAAATTTCTTTTTGCCATAAAAATTAATTTTCCCCATAAAAATAATGTTTACCATTAATTTATATCACATAAATTATTCAATAAATTTCCCATATACATCCCATGAATTTTTCATATAAAAATTGTATTTCTAAATCTCAAACAAATAATTCATTTTATTAAAAAATTATGATTACTTCGAAAAATAAATTATTTCTCAATGCTCAATAATTTAAGATAGAAATAAATAATTTTTATTCATACATGTGTGAAGCACGTAAAACGTAAATACAGTAAAAATATTGATCACACACCGAATCAGTCAACGAATAATTTCGATTTAGACTGTGAACAAAAAAATTGCAAGATTCGAAAGAGTCGTAAAATCAATAAACATATAATCAGTCAATAAATAATAAAATTGCTCATTGAATTTCATTCAAACCTGATTGAAAATTATCACACTCGGTATTATTCTTCATTGCGACAAATAATCGATTTGTGAGAGTGCCTGAGAGAAAACTATGGGAAGAGAAACCGGTCCACGTTCGTGAGAAGTAAAAACAAAATAAAATAAAATAAATGAAGTAAAACAAAACGATTCTGGACGGTTTGTCGCGTTTATGCAGGACACTCGCGTCTCGATAGATCTTCCATGTGTAATGGTCAGCTGTTGGCAAGCGTGGAGAAAAGTCGTGCACGCCGATGACGATGGCGTTTGAGCCCGACGTCTATTTCGCAAGTAAGGTAAACGTCCCAATAGTTGGACAATTTTTCCTACATTATTTTTAACATTTGAACGATTTTTTAATCAATACGACCATATGAATTAATTTTCATGTACAAAGAGGTTTATTTTTCATAACGTTAATTTATTGGAAAAAACTCGATCTACACCCTAGAGACAGAGTGTCGATTTTCTGTCCAACTTATTGGGACATTCTACATATTCAAACGTTCAAGTATTTATTTACTAGAAATATTATTTAAAATTAACGTATAAAATGAGTTTTGAATTGCTACAATATCAGAAAATAGTTTAGTTGTGAATTTGAAGTAGATTTTTTTGATGTTATATTTTTTTAATAAAAATAAAGTGGGACAATCCTCAGCTGTCCAACTATTGGGACGTTTACCTTACATATGGCTAAAAAGACATTTAAAAAATTTTTTTCTCAGTTTTTAATTTTTTTTTCCAAAAAGTACATTTAAAAACAAAAAAAAATGACCCCTTATTAAATTACGATATTTTAACTATCGTAGCTATAAATATTTTAAGAAATTTACGAAACTTCTGTACGCGTCAAGATAGAGGTCTAAAAATTGCCATGAATACTTTATTTAGCATCTACAATAACATATTAAATAATTTAAAAAATCGAAGAGGTCATCCGAAAAACGTCGTTGAATTAAGGTGGAATTGCTCATATATAGATCTTGTCGATTAAACTAATTTTTATTTTTCTCATTAAATTTAATTCATAGTTTTTACCATAGCCTAAAATGAATATATATGTATTGTATGTCTGTGTATCTATCGCTGTCTGTATGTTTTTTTTTATTTTTCTATTTTGCTCTGACTGCTTTTTCGACTCATTTTCTTCCTCCCTCTCTCATCTCCCATGTCCGTGGGAGGTCGACGTGTAACCGGAAACCACGCTGTGGTCACCGCTCCGGGACGTCTAATTCGTTCCTCGGGATCACTCCTACGGCGTTTCTCTCTCTCTCTCCCTCTCCCTTTTGTCCTCGTCTACTTTTTTTTACTCCAAATACGCGCACTCTCACCCCTTCCCCCGTGATCAATGAAACTCGAAATAATTTTCGGCAGCCTCTCACCTGTGGAATCGGAGAAACTCCATCATTCGTAAAAGCATATTACGAATTCGAGAACCCCCGAAGCTCAGCTTGATACCGTCCACCCGACATTTGTTCTCGAATTTTTTTATCATTTTTTATCACGATATTATTATGCACACACAACACTTCGGTGATCCGGAGAAATATTTATTTTCCCATATTTTTTCTGTCATTGTTATTGTTCCATTATTTCAATGAATATATTCTTTTCGAATGGTTTTTTTATCATTATTTATTCTCATTGCGTTATCAACCTTTCATTAATTCGAGAACAAAACACGAGCAGGTGAATTTATTGGATAACACGTTTCATCATTCGTAATAAAATGAATTGGTCAAATTAAACGAGAGGGAAAAAATATGGTTTCCAACATATTTTATCGTTATATTATTTTTATGTATCAAGACAATTAAAACAATAATAAATTCAAAAAACGTCGAAAAAGAGAAAATTAAATTATTCTCGAATATTTCATCATTTATTACGTGATTACAATTATTTTAATGGAACCACCATGGGGGTGGGAATTAAAAAAAAACAGTTATTTCCATGCATACGTTTTTGGATGAATTTTGTATTTTTATCATCAATAATAAAGTTTTATTCAACTTCCGTGAATAATCGAGGAAAAATATTTATATTTCTTCGCGTGTATTTATTTCTCTGTCTCTTCTCAATGTTTTTTTTTTCTTTTTTTTTTATTGTGCACAATGCGGATCGCAGTTCCATCGCAATTTGCAGAAACCCTTGGCCCGGCTCGCTCTCGGCTTCGGATATTCTACGCAATGTGTCACCCAGGGGCGACTCGAATTTTCGCTGCGCACCCCTCTCGGCCGGTGCACCCTTCCGCCACGGTTTACGGACGGGAGCGCGCAGGGACGAGGACGAAAATTTAATCGCGCGCGGGGTGTCCCGCGGCGGTGGACCATTTTGAGATATCATACCGAAATGAGAGAAGAAGAGCATTCTTCATTTTCTCTTATTGCCATGCTTTTTTTTACTGTTGTTGTTCTCTTTTATTCTTTTTTTTTCATTTTTTTCCCGCCGAGTATCGGTCTCATCCGAAAAGCGTTTCGAATAAAACCGGGGCGGGCAGGCAGTTTTATAATTCAGCGAAAGAACTTTCCACCGGTGTCCCTTCATCAGCGTCCTCCGCTCTCTCTATTTTTTTCTCCCTTCGCACCGAGTCTTCTCCTTTGTTCTCTTTTTACGCAATCGCTCCGTTATGGACCGAATTTCTTGATGGAAGCCCCGGAAAACTCGCGTGCTCTGCGCTTTCGAATGGACGAAAAACTCGTTCGACGACCTCCGGAGAATCATCAAAGAGTTTCTTTTCTCTGGCAAGTCGCTCTCGAATTTTTTTTCGTCATTCTTTTCGTGCTCAGCTTTTGGTACTTTTAAATATTGGGCTGTTTACAACATTGTTTACACATTTTTTCACACTTTCCGCTCATCACTCAGTAGATTATCTTTATTTTTATTTATTCAATTTAGTGCATTTTTATACTAAATACATGGTTAAAAAAACTCGCATTACAAAATTTTTTTTTGGGAGGTGGGGGCATTTTGTCTCACATTTTTCGATTTTTTATTTATAGTCGACACAGCAAATTAATACCAAATATTTGACAAGAGAATAAAAAAAATGCAACGAGTGAAAAAAATTGTGGTTTCAAGCATTTTTTTCTTTAGGGGCCCATCTTGCCCCCCTTTCCCTACATTGTTTGAATATTATAAAAAAACGAAGTTTATAAAATTATATAAAATATTTATTTATTTATTTTTCTCGTTTTCAATTATTATCTTTCTATATATCTGACATTTATATTATTTTGCTTTTATTACAGTCCGTGTAATTACACTTATTTCTCTTATTTCCATTTCTGAGGACAAAGGGCCGAGTCTTTGTGCCCGGTGTCCAGAAGAAAGTTGGCTGATTACTCGGGAAGGACGCGCGAGGTTAAAAGAGACGAAATTCCGGATGGTTCGCGCGTTCTCGCTCTGGAGACGCGGAAGAGCGTCCGAAAGGATAATGGAACCCGGTGCCATCAATCAGGCGACGATGAAAGCCCTGCGGTCGATCCTCGTGTCACGCGCCATTCAGACCAAATACATGCCCACCCAAAACATAATACGTGATCCCGTACTCCGTCGTCAAAACCCTCTCGCTACTCGGAAGCATTGTTAATCGCTCTACGTGAAGTTATGAGGCCAGAAACATTTTTGTACACGTCTTTTCGGTGTCGAGACTGACGGACAAACTCGTCCATACCTTCTGCCCAGAAAACGAGCTTGGCAACTTTTCAGTCATTTCTTTTCTTTTTTTTTCCTCCTTGCATCAAAGAATGAAAAAGTTTTTTGCGACTTCATTTTCGAATAACCGGTATTTTGCATGATGAGATAAATTTTTTTTTTTCCATAGATATATTTATGAAAATACATTTTTGAGCCCCCATGCTTAAATTTCATGGTATTTTCAACACTGAATATATCTTGATTGCCAAATGGTGGAACCTTCGCAATTTGTTTTTTTTTTCATTGTTCGTTAATACGGTTTTTAAAGAAATTATATGGTTGAAAAATTTCAATCTGATGATTTCATTACTTGAAAAAATATTTGAAAGTATAACAATCGTGTAAAAATCAATCAGAGTTTTTTACGATATTTTGAAAATTGAAAAATTCTACTAATTCGTCATGTTTCGAAATCTTTCTTCCAAATATTTTTGATTTTATAGTTTAAAATATTATCTTTGAAATAAACTTTAACTCATATCTGATACATAAAAGGAACTTGAAAAGCGCTTAAAATGGCCAAATATTCATTTTTCCACAACTTTAGAAAAAAAAACTTGTTAAATGTTTTTCTTTTGGCCAAAGTGATCGAAATGACATGCATATAGAATCGCCTATATCCTTTTTTCAATATTTTAAGATTCTATCGAGAATAACAAAAAAATTCATTCGCAGATATTTTTCTTTTTTTATTTTCAATCGGTCACTTTCTCGAAGAATTTTTCTGTATTTCACTTATCCTTGGGTGAATTTTCCGTTTTCTCTTCATCAACACTATTACTTATTCAATATCTCGATAAGCGGCGAGATAAGAGATCGATGAGAAATGATCGGACACGCTTCGGTCCCGAGCCGATCGGGATCGCGATCCGGCGTGTTATCGGCCGACAAGCCCCCGTCTCGTTTCCCAGAGCAAAACACGAACCCGCGAAATCCGACTCCTCGCGTGCATTCTCGCAAGCCGAACAAATTTTTCAGTCAAGTCGATCACTTTTTTCGACGACTCGATGATCTTTTCCATACTCTTTTCTGTAGGCGAGAGATAAAATTTTTTATTTCGACATGAACAACCGTTCACGAGACATGAATCACAAATTGAATATCAAAAAATTCATTTTATATTATAAAATTCTCCGTTAAAATTTTTTTAATTCGATTTATTTTTAAAAAATAAATAAATAAAAATTGTAAAAATGGGAATAAAGTAAAAGAAGTCCTTGATAGAATTTGTTCTATTTTCGAGGTTTTATATTCGTAAAAAAAATTTGTAGAACTCGAAAAGGTGTATTAAAATTCGAATAATTGAACATATATGTTTCAAAAGTTGTTTTATAACTTCAAATTAATAATTTTTCTTCCGAAGAAATGTATATTTTTCTCATACAAAGACATTTATTTTTTGTAGTGTTCATATATTTAAAAAAAAATTTTCAACACGAAGGACCAGAGCGATTTTTCTATTTAACTATATATATAATTAGTGTAGACACGAATACTACGTAGTTTTTCTTTTGTATAAATATTTTAAAAAATTTAATAAAATAGAACTAAATTTTCAATGTTTAAGTATTGGGAAGTTTACCATAATTGTAAATAATTCCTTATTTTCGGCCGGAAACAATTTCGAAATAACGAAATTATATACCTCGAGCACGAAAACGTAACAAGGAAATAAAAAAATATACATAGTTCACGCGTTCTTATACCAGAATATAAGAAAATAAAAAAGAGTGAAAGCACTGATCGTGAAACAGGAGTAAAAATAAAAAAATTCAAGACGTTATTCTCCGCGGATGTGATTTTAAAACGTGTTATTTTCTCCTTCGGGTATAAGGACACTCGTTCTGTTGACGTTCTGAAGGGATCGAGTCGTGTGTACACGAATATCAAACATTTAGTCCAAATGTCCAGCCCTGCGTGAGTATTCCGTATTTTGAGCGTGTGACTCGAGAATTCGCGTGTTCGAGAAGTTCAGGAGCCAATCAATCTTTCGTTCACTCTCCTTTTCGCCAGAAACATAAAAACCACATTGGGCACGTACATTTTTATCAATTTTTAAGTGTAAAAGTTTTTTTTATGTATATACGAGATCGATACAAATTTTTTTTAGTTATTCAAAATTTATCATTTATATTTATTTAATTATTTTTTTTATAACATTTCGTTATACGATCGCGTGTTTTAAATAATTAATTTTCAGTAAAATGTAAATAAATATTGGATTTTGGTTTTTTTAATTATAAATATATGTCTTTATGAATGAAATGTTTTTAAATTATAAAGTTACAAATTTTGTAAAATCGCTTTTTTAAAATAAAGGTATACGGAATTGTGTTCTCGCATCAGCTAAATGTTAAAAATCGAATTTTCAATTACAAATATTTTCATTAAATGCTCGGTAAAGACAGGCTTTTTCGTGCGGATTTTGTAGCTGATAACTTTTCCAATCATTTAATCCCAAAATTCTACATTCTTCTTTTCATCAACATTTTTAACAGACACATCCTTAAACAAATTGTAAATAAATATTCTATATTAAGAATACGAATAAATTTGAAGAATAATTTTTTATTTCTCCTGGCATTACGCCTGATTGCGTAAGAATTGAAGTTCGCGAGCGACGGAATTTTCGAGCGCGCGCGAAAGTGGAATAAATAATAAAAAAAAAAGAAAAGGGCAAAAAGTACTATAGAGACAGTATGCGACGTACTTACGGGGTCCTCAAGGCCAAAGTTGCATCGGTAAAGAGGAAAAAAGAGAGAATGAGCTGGAGAGGACACAGAGGGAAGATCGGGAGATGAGCGAGGGGGAGGGGGAGGAGGGGCGAGAGGACCGAGAGAGGCTCGCAGCGATGGCGCGGCATCAAAATGTAAAGCGTGTATATCGTCGCGTCGCCGGTGGTGCGTCAGGTGGCCCCGCTCGCTCGACGTTCCCACGGACACGTTTCTACCTTGTGTATTATATCATTCGATCACAATGCGAGATCGAAACTCACCGCGCGGCTCTCTCCCTCCCCCTTTTTTCTCTTACACTCTTTTTCTTCTTAATTTCTCTCTCTCTCTCTCTCTCTTACTCTCTCTCTCTTCATCTCTCCCTCGAACTTTCTCATTTCCTTTTCCCTTTCGATCACGCTCTTTGTCTCTCCATTTTTTTCTCCATTTCGTAATTCAATATGAAGTTCTTTATGAAAATCAGATTGTATATTTATATTTTTATCACCCTTGATCAATATTTTTCTTTGCAGCGTATTAGTAATAAATAATGAATCGGTTTAAATTGATTTTTGAATGAAATTCATTTTTTTTCTCCATTTCTTTATTTCAGTTCAATGCGAAAGATTGACTATATGCTAATATTTTTAATATCCTTAATCAATCAATTGTTTTTTGCAGCGTATTAGTAATAAATAATGAATCTGTTAATATTGACTTTTGAGTGAAATTAATTTTTTTCTCCATTTTTTTATTCCAGTTCAGTACAAATATTTGACTCTGTGTATATTTTTAACACCTTTGATCAATCAATTTTTTTCAGTGTATATTATTAATAAATACTAAATCGATTAAAATTGATTTTTGAATTAATGTTTTTTTTTGTTTCTTGAGGCTTTCTTTTATCTTTTTCCGTATATTTTACTTTTCTTCCATGTCTTATTTTTTTATTGCTCTTCTCTCTTACGTTCCTTGGGATTTTTTCTCGGCCTCGCTCGCTTTCGTCGGCTCTTTTCTCAGTAGCAAAATGTACGTTGGTCGCGCCAAAGGAGAAAAAGGAGAATATCCGACGATGTGTGTGCACCTGCGGCCGGCTGCACGCTCCCTGCGCGTATCTATACACTCAGATATACATATATATCCTCCATTCGATCCTGTATATTTATCGAAAGATCAAATGCAACACGAATGCTTTACACACGCGCTCGACGCTTTGCCATCTCGCTCTCGATGCACCAACTGTAAACGAGACTTCGTGTGGATATATATATGTAATAAAAAATATAATTAAACGGTAGCCAATAAATAATTAAAATTTTTCATTCATTTTTGAATAATTAACAATTTTATACAATTAATTTCCAATGAGTAATGATAAGAAATTAACAATCTCTGATAACGATGGATAATTAAAATATGTATATCGGTGTTTAAGTAATTGTGTAATTATTGTTCAGTACAATTGAACTACCTTAAATGGTCAATTTTTTATTTTAATTATCTCAAATTCAAAAGGGTGAATCTCTTTAAAATTTGGCCACGATATATGTAGGGGAGAGAAAGGCGGAAGCAAGCGATGGGCCGCTTAAGAAAAGAATGCTTGAAATCTCAGTTTTTTTTACTCGTTTCACTTTTTTAAGTCCTTTTCAAATATTTGGTGTTAATTTGTTGTGTCTAATATAAATAAAAAATCAAAAATGTGGGGCAAAATGGGCCACCCTCAAAAAAATTTTTATAATGTGAGTTTTTTTACTCGTACTATATTTTTGAGTTTTTTTTACCATATATTTAGTATTAAAATGCACTTACAGTTAATGATAAAAATTTGGAGCAAAATGTACCTTTTAGAAACTTGAATCAAATTTTCTTGTTACTTTTTTGTTCAATAACTAATTGATGAATTTGAGAAAAATTTATTTTCGTGCCAAAATATCATACAATATATTTAAAATGAACAGCTAAGCGCTTTAAAATCGTTCTATGCGTTCAATTCTGGGCAATAATTATGGCAAATAATGCTGTTGAACTCGTAACCTATAGTTTACCCCTTATTCTATTATACTCATTATTCCTCAATCATATCTACTCAACAAAAATTTTAGAAGCCCATTTTGCTCGAAAAAATATTTATATGTTTTTAAAAATCTATTGAGCTCATTTTACACCCAAACACTTTGCGCATTAAACATTTTCTTTCTTCTTCTGTTTATATTGGCTCCGATTTTCATCAAATCCATACGACCATTTAAAAATTTGTAATTTTTGAATATTGTCACGATAACTATACTAAGCAGATATTTGTAAATAATTTCAATTAATAATTATTTATAAGCATTATTGTGCATTTTTACAAATGTATAAAAAAGATTCCCAAAATTCTCGTATTTAAAAATTCTTGTTTAGTACAAAAACGTGCAAATATTCCATAACAATCAACGACACAAATCTGAGCAACAAAAACCTCCATTAAAAAATGTATATAACTCTCAAAATTCTAAAAATTATGCCCATACATCCTTAAAGCTCTGTTCTATCGACTTACCGATCAAAATTTTTAACAAAAGTTCTCATCCTTATTTTTATACGCTTTTTATACATAAAAAAGCTATCTTTTAAAATTAACTGCACACAGTAAATTTCTTTTAAAAATGGAAACAAAAGATGGAACAAAAACCTTTTCAGCTCGTTCAGCGGGTATCCCACACAGTGGGGTAAAAAAAATTTCGATGTTCGTGGATTTCGTATATATACCCGGTCCCCAGAAAATCTGTACCTGAGCGTTTTTCGAGTGCAAGGTGGGTGCGAAAAATTGAATTTTTTTATGTACATTGTTCCCATCAGGGGAGGCTTCATTGTCCGCCGGCAGTCGCCGATAAAACAACAAAATGATGAGTTCGCGGTAACAATGAGAGAGCGCGTGTATTCGCGTGTATAAATAGGATGTTGCGGTCGCTCCGAGCGCCGCGCAACGGCCACGATCCGCCGGTGTACACGTTTAAAGTAAAAAAAAAATTTTTTTTTAAGGAAAAAGAGAATTTTTAAGCCAAACGGGAAGCAATTACGGTAAGGATGAGAGTCGCGGTTTTTATATTCTGATCGTGCCGTAATATCCGGATTGCGTAATTTAACGAGATCATTTCGAATAAAAAGAAATCATCAACAATATAAAAATACAGACGGGAGAATAAAAAAAAGATTCAAACCGTTTATGACAGCGACAGAATGATTTGTAAATGGTGAAAGTCCTGTCATGATAAAAGTTTTATTTTAATATATGCTTGAATTATTTCTTTGAGTGTCGTAAAATTTATTTCTCGTGCAACCTGTCGAATTCAATTTGGGAAATAAAATTCGTATTGTTATCATAATTATTCGTATATAATTTAAGTGGGAAATTGTTTCACAACGTACCGTTAATTGGTTTTACGTTTATTGCTTTTCACATGTATACGGAATAAATTTTCATTTCAATAATTAAAAAAAGAAATATTTTTTTATACATAAATAAAAGTAGTTCTACAGGATGAAAATTATATACAAATATATTTCTAGAGTTTTTAATAATTTTTAAAAATTCTTAAATAATAAGCTCAGGGAAAATTATATAAAATATTCAACATGAAAATAAAAACAGAGTATATTTAAGCAGCAGGATCACAATTTGACAAAATGAAAATCTTTTAACAAAATTCAATTAGGGTTTGATGAACTTTGAAGTAATTATATATGATGTTCTAACAGTACAATCAAATTAAACGTTTTTTTCTTAATTTATTTTTTTCTTTTCATATTATTTTTAAGCTTAAATTTATTAAGATAAGTTGTTGCAAATTGATTCAAAAAGAACCTACATATATTTCAAATTCAAGATGATCCAAGGTGACCTGTACTAGTTATATATATACTTATGAAAATTATAAATTATAAAGTAATGAGATTTTTATTAAAAAATTGAGCAAAACTTTTCTGCAATACCATAAAGAATCGTGCAAAATTTCAACAAATTTTCACCATATGAGAGAGCGCGTAAAAATGTGATGTTTAACAATGAATATCTCGATATTTACATGGTGAAACTTATTAAAATTTCATACACGTATATGAAGGAAATAATTTATTGAATATTTCTTATTAAAATTTTGAATTAGAAGGGATATTTAAAAAACTAAATAATATTTGTGGCATACTTGATTTTTTAAAAGAAATCAATTAATATTATCGATATGATACGTCTTTTCGTTCTTCCCTCTCGCTTTCTCAATTTTAATTATCGAGTTGCTTATAGCAACGTTTTCTAGCACGAAAAGTCGAGCATGAACCAGAAGCTTAATGATTCCTGTTAAGATTGACAATCACACACGTATGAATATCAAAAAAGTTTTGTAGGAATTTTCAACGAAATCCCATTACTATGATGTAATATAATAATTTAATGTGTATATAAGGTTTCGATTATTCAAAATAATTCTTGAGAGTCTCGAACGCTGGAAAAAAAATTGAACGTATTCTGCATGAAAATAAAAGTGGAAATGAGGAGATTTGATGGCGACAGTGCTAGGAAAATAATATACTTTTGTCGGATGTGTTCGGGACGTATATACGAGTCCGAATATCAATTACACGGTGGCAGGGATATGGCCGTGGGCGCGAAAATGTCATTAGAATCAATAACACGGGGAGAAGGCAATATCATCCCCGTCCGTTTCTTCGGGATGGCCTTGGGGGCGAAACCATCAGGCGCACACGCTTTTCTTATTTCTCTCTTCCTTCTTCTCTACGCTCTCGGGCACACGCACAATAATAATATATTCCAGCCGGGCGGTTTCCTGCTCACGAAACTTTTCACTTTCGCCGTCTCACTTTCGAGATCTCGTTTCTTTGTGGGAATAAGAGAAAAAAAGGAAAAAAAACACTCAGAGAGATGACAGGGAGCGAAAAGACAGGGAACTGCCTCGTATGGGGTGTCTAGAGTTTCCTTCATTTTTATTTTCTCTTCTTTCAACCCTCGACTCATCCTGACGTCCATTTTTATGCTCTTTTCCAACGTGCAATTCTAATTTTACGAATCCTGCTTTTTCTTTTTCTTTTATATATATTTTTAGGTTATGTACTTTCAGTCTCTTTTTTCGTTGATTAAAATTTTTTGTCAATTTTTTAAAATAATTTTATTTATCATATTTTTTTTCGACGTAATTTTTTTTAATTTTACGAGGAGATAATTTTTCACAGCCATGATCGAGATTATAAAGAGATATTTTAATTCTTATGCTGTTTTCCAACGAGTAGTTCTAATTTTACAAATCCTGGTTTTTTAAATCTTTTCTTGTATGAACTGTTAGGTCAAGGCCCCATAATTTTTGTTATGATATTAAAATTATTTGTTAATTTTTTAATATAGTTTTAATTATCATATGTTTTGTCCACGTTATTATTTTTCATTTTGAATAGAGATCATTTTTCACAGGAATGAACGAGCTCATGAAGAGATATTTCCTTATGCTCTTTTCCAACGTGTACTTATAATTTTACCTTTTCTATATGAATTTTCAGAGCAAATTTCCATTTTTTTTGACGACTTTCATATTTCTTATCAATTTTTTAGTACACAGTTTTATTCATAATTTTTGTTGTCGCTATTTTTAAAGTCGAAGATTTATTAAGCGAATGAACGAGTTCATAAAGAGAGGTTTAACAGCACCAGCGGATTGAGTGTGACCGAGAGACCACCCGAAAGGATTTGAGAGAAAATCCGGAGAAAATACGCGGAGAATCCAGTCTATGTAGTATATCTCGCGAAATTTCTCCTTTTTTCTTATTTTTCACTTTTCAGCCACCCTCTTGGCTCAAAGAGGAAGGCAGAAAAATGTAAACAAGATAATATAAGGTGTCACATAATTAACTCCAACAGATCACGTTTTCTGTATACAAAACAAATAAAATACCCTGGTATAACCCGAATAAAAATGAATATATATAAACATATTTAATTGTACATAAATGTATCATATATTTTATTGTATATAAAAATTGGCCCGATAAAATTTTATATAGTAGTAATTTTTTTATAGTATATGTATATGAATTTGTTAATCCTACACTGAAAAAAAAGCTATAACGCACACCCCAATACTTGACATTTAATATTTAGTCAATTTTTAGGTTACCGGACACCATCGATTTTTGTTTAATTATATGAAAAATACGTATTACTACAAATCTTTCTTCGTATCTCCCATGAAGCATCGATTTCATAAAAGGAAAACTGTTAACTCAAAAAAAAAATTTGCACCATTTTCATTTTTACAGAAAAAATTTTTTTTTAATGTTATGAATACATAAATTTTTTTGAAAGAGTGTATTGTTAAATGATGTATACATTTCATAAAGTGTATAGAAAGAAGTTGCAGAGGGTAAATTTTAAAGCTTCTAACAATTTTACATGTACGGTGAAATTCGCGATTCTTAGTGATTTTTTTAAGGGAATAATATATATTTTTACAGTTTTTACGTATATATATACATCAAATTAAAAAATGATAATTTATTAATGAACATGATTCATAAAATATAGAAAAGAAATTATGGAAGATTATGTGATCTAAATCGTGTTTTATGAAATGATTTTGGGAATGTGAAGTGCACCCTGAAGTGTATCTCAAAGTTAAACATTGACAACGACAACGACAACGTCAATAATAAATAATAGTAATAAACAGATTTTGGAATTTTTATGCGAAAAATATTTAAAAGTTTTTCGATGTAAGCAAACCCTGTACGTTATGGACGAACGAATTTTGACTAATTTCGCAGTGTCACATGACTCACATGCCACCACACGTGACTCGTCGTCGGCTCACTATTGGTTCACATTTAATCCTCGATAACTCGTCACTGGTGCATCCGATAGAAAATCGCCTCGGGACTTTTCATTTCCAAATATCATGCAGAATCCAAATTTCAAGGTACGAAAGGTAAAACTTTTGAACACCCTGTATACAGAATTCGCGTATCGCGAAACGAGCGAGGAATATAAAAAGGATTTCGGCGCTGAAGGAGTTATAAAATCCAACAAAATAAGAAAAAAAAGTCATTCTCGATTTCACACGAGAGCTTATATCCTCATTTCGGACTCGCTCACCGATCGCGCGCGTCCTGCTCTTTTTCCCAATTTATCAGCCGAGAATAATTTACTGAGTTCGCTCACGAATTTCGGCAAACATTTATTGTGAATAAATAATCGAGCTCGTAAAAAAGGCAGTGGGGGAAAGGCAGGAGCAGGGAGGAGATTTAAAAAATGAGAAAGCACACTTTGAAATGCGCGACGTCATAAAGATTATTCGCGGTGTTGTTTCTTTCATTTGTGCGTGAAATTTTCTTTTTTTTTCAAGTCTCTTGAAAGGTTCTCACGTAGCGTTTCTATCATTCCGCCCACGCGATTTCTCTCATTGCGGAAGACGTGAGATGAAAAGAATAAGAAAGTCGAAAAAAAGGGGGAGGAGGACGAAGGGGGAAAAAAGGGGAGAATCGTGTGTTCTCTTGGCCAATGAGATTTTTAGCGCGCTTTTTATATTGGCAGTACGTCCGTGATATACGACGATTTTTTTTATGACCCGTGACTGATACGAATGAGCGAACCTCATTCGCGCTTCCAACATTCCGGGAAATATCCGCAGATCTTCAAAAAATACATGCATGATAAATTTTTTTTTTTCACTTTCGAAATCAATTAAGAATTTAATAATAATTAATGCGTCAAAGTCGTATTTCTTCTCAACTGAAAATTGAATAATAAATAGGATTTTTATATACTCTCATTGGAGTTTTTTTTTCATAACTGAAAATTAAATAATTTATGAGAGTAAGAGTCAAAATTGTTTTTTATGAAATTGTTTTGTTCAATAAACATTTTTAATACTGTAGAATGGCAATTCTACTATTTTCGGCAATCTTAATATTTTAAATGATATTCTTATCAAAATGCTAACAGCACCAGTTTAAAATTCACTCATAAATTGTATGAATTGTTTTAAAAAAGTACCACGATCTATACATATAGTGCATGGTTGACACTGTTAACTAAACATCTGTATAAATATCCAAATATTCTAACAAAATAATTCCTTCGGATGATAAACTATAATGGTAATGCTTAAAATTATTTTAAAAAATCACTCGGAAGGTGAGTTGTCAAAAAAAATCCAGATTTGATTACACCATGAAATCGACACATTTTTTGAAAATAATTATACTATCTTCTTTTATACATTTTTTGCTGTTAAATAATTGCGACGTGTACCCTATTTCAACACAAATGATAAAAAGTTAAACATTATTAAATATTAAAAGATCTAAGTAAATAATAAAATAAAAATAAAAATAAAAAATAACATTAGAAAAAATTAAATATAAAAAACACTAGTCACCGTTTTTAAATAACTCAAATTTATCTAAAAAATATGTCAAATTAAAATATCTGTATGAGCAGGATTAAAAAATATGAAATTGCCGATCGATTAATCATCGAGTGGCGTTCATCGTGAGCTCCTAAAAACTCCGATCTGAGCCTCCGAGGATTGTAAAACACGGTAATACCGTGCAAACACAATAGAATAGATTTCCATACGACTATTATGTCCTCGAGATAATAGGAATACTACAGATAATAGATTTCCTCCGAGAGTCGCAAAATTGTTGTCTCGTGCAAAAAAAGAGTGTATACAGAAAGGAGAAGTGGACAGACGTATACATGTAGAAAACTAACGACGAGGACAAATATAAAAAAAAGAGAAATAAAGCCTCGGATGAATTTCGAGGAGGATTCCAATCCAGTAGTCCGTTTGAATAAAAGCATCGATAAGCACATTCTTCATTCGCTATTTACATGTAGTGTATATAAATATTTTTACACACATATTCACATAAACCTAACGATACCTATATGTATAAAAAAGTACAAAAAGTTATACATGTATATAAATAGTAAATTGTATGTATTTGTGTATGAAAGTATATAAAACAAGTATTCGGGAAAACGGCAGAAGCAGGGACACGAATTGTTTCCGCTTCTTAAATCCTCGACAAATTTATTATAATAACTACCCTCTTGGCCGTCGCTCGTTCCTCGCGTTTCCGGTCGCTTCCTCGTTTTTTTTCTCTCTTTTTTTACCCTCGCACTTGACAATATCGCGACGCTCAGCCAGTATACAGGAAAACGATGAGGAACGAGGAAGAGGAGGAGAACGAGCCGAGGAACAATGAGAGTAGAGAACGGGGAGAAAAGACGATGCTGCGCGTTGAAAAAAATAGAGGAGGAATGTCAACCGATTGTCGACGCAAAAAGAAATTGCGAAAGAAAAAAGAAATGGCCAGAAAAAGCGCATAAAAAATAACGAAAATATGAATCAATTTTTTCAGCAGATAAAAATTTTTTTAAAATTCCTTTTCTTTAATTTTTTGTAGTATATATTATTGCTCAAATTGAAATCTGACATTTTTATAATAGTTCACGATAATTGGTAAACACCTTATTTTAAAAAATCGCATTTTTACTGAGACGTAGTGTTTCGTCAAGGGATAAAATTTTTTGAATTTTTAGAAAATTTTCTTAACAATAAAAAAAACGAAATTGAACTATTTTTATTGAATTTTTTAACGAAAATAATATCAAAATATGTTACGAAGGAATGTCATCAAGTGAATAAAATTTTTAGTTTGATAAATTAAATTGATTAAATTTAATTAGAGAAAGGTAAAAAAATTTTGTAATTCATAAAACTAAGTATGACACTGAAAACGCTATATTTATAAACTTATATTTTGTGCTACAACAGATTCAGGATCCAAAAGGTAAGCTTACCCCCCTTGATTGTTTGACAATAAATGCAATAAAAATTTAAAAATTAAAATTGAAAAAAGTACAGCTATAATCGAAATATTTCTTATTTGGTATTTTTTCACTTTTTTTAAAATCGATTTTTGTCTTCTTTTTTTCAAAGCGTACAATTGTTTCAAAATTTTATTATAAATAAGCGGTTTTCGCAATTGAACTATGTTAAGAAAGAAGATACAATAATATATGAAACACAGAAAAAAATTTTAAGCCATCGGATTAAAATTGGGCAAAAATAACACAGCGGGCGAAAAAAATGGAATAAAAAATTAAAGAGGAAAGAAAAAGCGAATAAAGAGTAAAAAGAAAAGAGGGTTCGGCTCGACGTGGTATTTACGACGTCATTTCCTCGCTGACTGTCAATAATTTCCCTCGGGAACAGGCGCGAGCTAGCGTCGAACCCGATGCCGGGGCATCTTCCCTGTTATCTCGCTTTGTTTTCCATTTCTTTCCTCCCGACTCCTCCTCATCGCTTTAATCCACCCCCGCGGACTAACCGCCAGGTAAGCGCAGTTTTTTCCGTCCATTGCGAATATTTTTCTCCTTCCCGTTTTCCTCGTGGATTAAAAATTTATGGACCCGTCGATATACAAAAAACGCGATTTTGATAAATATTAAGAAAAATATTTCGAAAATTGTCCAAATTTTTCGTCCTAGCAATTAATTCCAAAAATTGAAAAAAAATTTTATCTGATTTAATAAAATATTTGAAAACCGATTTTTTAATCTAAAGAATCAAGACGTAAAAAAAATACAAAATAAGTTTATTGAAATTAAGCAAAGTATCGGCTTGTTAGATACATATAAGCATTTTTTGATCAGATTATGCAGAAAAAGACACTTTAGAATAATTTTTAAGTTTAGTTAAATTTTTTAAACTACTATCTCAATAAGTGTAATTTAATAACAAACCTTATTAAGATTATATTCGATTATTGACATACATAATAATTTATTATATACAGTTATTTATATGAACATGTACTAATTTAAATGATTCATCTCCATTTACTGCAGTTGACTATTTATTGTAATGTGTATTTCATGAGAAATGCACAAAATCAATATTTTATCTCAATCATTGGTTAAATTCTCATTATAAAATTAATAATAGAAAATATTTATCAATAAATAATGAATATGAAAGAAAAAACTGTTGCAATTTAAATGCGATTCATTACCACTTACTGCAGTTGACAAAATTTACTTTAACATTTATTTCTAGAAAAATAAACAAAATTATTATTTTATTTCTATAATTGGTTAATTTTTCATTGCATAATTATTAACGGGCAACACATTATGAATAAATAATTAATTGAAAAAAAAAATAAATAAAAGAAAGTGAAAGCTTGCGGTGAAGCCACGTGGCTGTGAAATCTTAATGAAGCATCCCCTTTAACTAATTTACAATCAGCATTCTCTGTGGGTTGGTCCCATCCTTTCCTCGGGATCAAGGACGCGAAATCGGTGTAAGGGCACGTTATCCCTGCTTAGAGCAAGAGAGAGAGAAAGAGAGGAAAAGAGAGAGAACGAGGGAGATGGGGAATGAGGGAGGGTGTTTTTGGTGGTAGTTTCCAAGTTATCCACACTTTCGAGCTCGAACATCGTCGCCCGGATTCCTCCGTCTTCCGTCCGCTTTTTTTGCCCCCCAGGCTCTTAGTCTTCGTGACCCAGAGTCTCTCTTTAATGTTCTCCATCCCTCGAGTTCCCTCTCATTCGCGCTCTCTCCCACTTTCCTCGCTCTCTCACATCCCCTTTAACTCATTAGAGCCAATCAATTATACATTTAAAGCGAATTTATCTTCTCGGAAATACAAGTTATCCCAACGTTCAAGAATATTTTTTTAGCCTTTTAGAATAAGTCATCGTGCATTCAAAAAATAGAATAGAATGAATAAATAATGAAATAAAAAATTAAAAATATGTTATTAAAAATTGATAACATTTGAATTTAAAAAAATCGCTTGGAAAATGTACAATTCAATAAATAGAAAATAAATATATTTTCACTTTTGGTCCTTAAGGAGTCACGTGAAAATCGTTTGAGAAAGAATTTTTTTTTAATTTTTATAAACCTTTTTTGATGTCGTGTTGAAATATACATGTCAAATTTTATGAAGTTTCACCATCTAGTAAATCGAAATATTAATTGTTGAAAGTCGTCGCATTTTTTTATCTCTCATAAGAGCCCATGTTAAAAATGGCGATTATTTTCAAAAGTAAATACCTCGATTATCACATGGTAAATTATCTTTAAATTTTGTATACATTTTAATATGATTTCAAAGATCAGTAGAAATTTTGAAAAAATTCCGTCTCAAAAATATTCAATTGACGATTCAATATTTCGTTAACACATACAGCCAAACTTTTGAATAGACTGTCACACGACTCCTGTACCTTAAAATGTTGCATATGGTACTTTATACCATATTAAAGAAGCTTTCCTTAATTTTTCAAAAGAATTTCAATAATCTTCTAAGATAATGTTCATAATTACATAACAAGTACATATCACTTTGAATGACCTGTGTAATTAATTATGTAATTTATGACGTCGAAAAAAATTAATTTTTTCTTATTTTCAAATTTTCTCGTACATGCAATAATAACTCTTCGAAGATTCGTCTCTTCTCGATTTCTGTCCAGAGCGAGTCCATTATCCCGATATCGGTAACGTCACTCGACCCTTTCTTCGCTAATCCCCGTCACATTTTTTCGCTCTCAGCCTCGTTACCGGAATAAGGAGAAAAATTTAATCCCCCGACTAATAAGCCGTTGAAACTCAATAACTAAACATGACAGTTTTATCGTTAATCGATGTTTACTCCGCGCGATAATGGAATTTACCGACGTCTCTCGATGCCTCGCATTTTTTCAGCCTTCTCTCTCGAGCTTTTAATTCCTATCGGATGGACTTGTCAACTTTCCAAACAATCTCCTACCTGCAACACAAAAACAAAAATTAAATTATTTAAAAATCATATAAAATCAAATATGAAATTAATTTTAATTAAAATAATAAAAAACGTCATAAAATTAATGTATTAGGTATATTTTCATGGTAAATTTAATAACGCAAAAACTTCATATTTTTCTATTTAAAAAAATACTGAAAAACTACAAAAAATATGAATATACAGATATAATTTTTTAAAGATAAAATTTTCAATATTTTTAGCGTTCATGATGATTTCGTTTTCGTGAAATTCGGTAAAGTTGGTCCGTGATAAAAAATTGAAGACTCGACGACCTCGTGAAAAAAATTATAATAAAAAAGAAGGGGATTTTATTTTGAATATTATTGTAGTTGATTTTTTTCAAGGGTGAATTATCGAGCTCGGACGATTCGTTCAAGGATTCCGGGAACATCGGTAAGGCGCGATAAGGGCAGAAAAATGTAAGAGTCTGGTCGACGAGGACTTTGCCCTCGTTCGCTCACGCGTGTGTGTCTCGTCGTCGCGCGCGAGCTCGCAGTTAAAAGTTTATCGTTAAACAATCTAGAGTTATTCATCAGGGCGTGACGAGTGGGTGGAACCGGGACTTCGACCTCCGCGAGCCCTCGATTTTAACCCCTGGCTACGCACCGACGTTTTTTTTTTATTTCCACATTATTCCCATCTCTATTTTTTCCAACCAAATTAATTTTTTTTCCAACCAAAATTAACAAAAAAGAAAAAAAAAGAAAATCCTCCAAGAATGTGAAATTTTTTAATTTTCTGCATCATTAATTAACCCCGCCAATTATCGCGGGCGAAAGTGGCGCCGAGCGACGGGACATTGCAACGGTGCTGGACGAGAAAAATTTTCGTCGATATTCCATGTACGCATGAAATGGGAATATTAATTGAATTTTCCCAGGGTAGACCGCTCGCCGGTCGTGTGCAACGATCGGCCCGGAATTCCTGCGAAAAATCTTGCAGAAGAGAGAAAAATAGGGGAAAAGGAAAATCGGGAGAAGCCCCCCCGGACCTGATAAAAATTCGTGAAGCGTGCGCGGGGGTTGGAATAGAGAATTTTTCTCTCTTATTTTCTCCCTCGTTTTTTCCTCCCTCGCTCTCGCTCTTTTTCTTATTCGTCTCGGGGGTTGGCTGCCTGGCGCGTTGCTTCTTCTTTTTTTTTTCGTTCGAAAAAAGGATTTCGACGTCGGAGAATCGCGCAGGCACGTTCGCCACGGTGGGGGGGAATTTTTCTCCGCGTGTGTGAAACTTTCACGTTCGTATATAACACGTGGGAAGGTCGGGGGTGTGGAGCGACGGGGGCATGGAACTTCCTACGGCGGAGATACGAGACCTTCCTCGCGAATCGCGACCGGGCGAGGCGTATATATTTCACCGTCTTTTATCGTCTTCCCGCAAACGCGCACATTCGAACACACCGGGGAAGCTTTTCGGTTCGTCGGGAAAACGTGAGAGAAGAACCTCCTTCTTTCTCGAAAAAAAAAATAATAACAATGATAATAATAAGAGTAGAACAGAAAATAAGGGAGAAGAAATAATAACGATGAAAATCGTTCTTTCCTGTACCAAACGTATACTTTTTTATTTTTTTTATTTTGTATTTTTGGATATTTTAACAATAATATTTTTAGTAAATATACTCGAAAATTTGCTTTCGAGTAATCATCAATTTTTTTTAGTTAGAAACATTTAAGCATTGTTGAGTTTGAGTCTGTTTGATAAATTATTTATATGTAAAATTTTCGTAAATTTTGTTGGCTGAAATTTGATAAATTTTTCATTTATTGCACTTAGTATGCAAAATTGATTAATTTTGTATTCAGTCTGCAATGTTTATCGAACACACCGAGGAAGCTTCTTGGTTCATCGGGAAAACGTAAGTGAAGAACCTCCTTCTTTTGCGAACAAAAAATAATAATAGAACAGAAAATAAGAAAGAAGAAATAATAACGATGAAAATCGTTCTTTCCTGTATGTATCAAAATTACTTTTGTTTTATTTTTTATCTATTTGTATTTTTTGATATTTTAACAATTATATTTTTGGCAAATATGCTCGAAAATTTGCTTTTGAGTAATCATCAAATTTTTTTTAGTTAGAAACATTTAAGCATTGTTCAGTTTGAGTTTATTTAATAAATTATTTGTACGTAAAATTTTCGTAAATTTTGATAACAGAAATTTGAGAAAATTTTGCATTTAGTATTAACACTTAGTACACAAAATGCAATAATTTTGCATTTAATATGCAATGTTTATCGAACATACCAGGAAAACTTGTCGGTTCGTCGGGAAAACGTTCCACATTTGCTTAAGTATAGAAACATGCGAGTGTGATAAGAATAGAGTCGTTTTTTTAAGTTCGATTCGAGGAATAATACACAATATAGAATTTTCATTGAGTAAACTCTAGAAAAATATAGTCTACCTCGAGTTCTGCTCAAGAATGAAATAATTTAAGCCGCGTGTGCGCGAGGGTCGAATCTGCTTACCGTTAATTTCAACGATAAAGGAATTATTGATTTTTACTTAGGAGTCAGTTGCGAGGGTACGGGAGGGCGATCCGAGCAAAAATGGTAGGGTCGCACCTTCAGCGATATATGATATATAAAACCTTTTATTTTATGTGTTTGCTAAATAAAATCATCAAGTTAAACATACATATTTATATCGCAAGCAATTTAATGAATGCACTTTTTGTGCTGTATGTTTCATAATAAAAGGTCAACGTCCCAATATAGATACGACCTTTTTTAAGGATTTTTCTTCCACTTTATTTTTATTTCTTAAAAAAATATTTATACAAAAATATGTGTTTTTCATTTACATCTACAATACGATCTTTGAGTATTTGAGTAATCGAAAATCCATCGTATGTCGTAATTTATTGTAAGTATACTTATTTTTTGATATTGTAAGTACTCATAAATAATATATGTAGACGTCATACATTAAACGAGCTTGTTGAACTTTTTGATAAATCTTCAATAATTAGAGATATTTTTATCTTATTGTTAGTTCATTTTTAATCATTTGTCTTTATTTAAGACAGTTATCTTATTAGCATTTAGAAAATACATATTTCTCAGGAATCGTACGAAAATGCCTATACACTCAAAAAATATCAACATAAACATTTTGGTACATATTTTTAAAAAGATTTATCGCTCTGAATATTTTGAATAAATGATCACTTATTTACTACAAATTTATTCCCTATGTCCGTTCATTAAATATTACACATTTTTTTGAGATAATTTTAATTTGATTTTTATAGTTTTCTCAACAAAATACAGAATCTCAAATAAATACATTTTGAACGTTTGAGAAGATATTCAAACCGTTTAAATTTTGGTAAAAACAGTTCATGAAAACACAAGAATGAATTTCAGGAATTGCAGAATTTCACATGAATACAGCTCATACTATTTAATGAACAATACAATTTTTATTTATTTATTCTGCTGATTAAAATGCCAAATTCACAAAATATCACGTTTTTTAAATTTTTTCGTTTAAACATATTTTTCGAGCTTAACTGTACCAAGCCAACTGCACATTATTTATTAAATTTTTAACTAATATATATGATATATAATACAGGAATTAAATACTTGAAAAAATAACAAAAAGTATTTATTTAAAAAGGTTCGCATATAGATAGTTACTGAATTTTCCTTTTTTATTTATATATTCTTTCCTTTATTTTCGGCTTATTCGTGAAAGATTTTTTTCTTGGATTGTTGAACTTTTTTCGCGAGCTTGCCAGGAGAGAATCGGCTTTGCGTCTCGCGAGTGACAACGCACGGACGAAATTCGAAGTAATAGGAAAACTCTGACGGCGGAGAAGAAGTTCAATCCCGTGGCCTCCTTCATCTCCACGCTTTTCTCGCTCCGTCTCTTTTTCTCCTCCGAACACTCGGGCGGATTTTTCCCTCGTTCCCCCGGTCGCGGGGCCAGCCAAGCTTGAAAACCTTCCTCCGACTCCTTTGATTCCGCACTCGGGAACGAGTTCGGCCTCCTCGCGAAAGCTTTTCCCAGCGAAATCTTCCCCCGCGCACCAAGCTTACACGCGAATCTTCAAATCTCTCAGAGTTTCCGTTTTCCTCTTCCCACGAAACGCCCACGAAAGTTACTCCGTTGCGCCATCTTTCTTATACTTCCCAGTTTACTGACTTTCACCATTTTTGGATACCACACCTTTTTTTTTAAAAAAAGTTGCTTGAAAAAGTTATCTTTTATTCGCGTCACGAATCATTGCAGATTTAGATGTAATAAGATTATATACCAAGGAAAAAGCATGGTAGATATATCTTATACTATATAAAAGTGACAATTATACTATATTTGGCCCATACACCCTTTAAAATCCAAGTAAATGGCAAAAAGCCCTAAAAAATGCTAAAAAATGCTAAAAATTGTAAAAAATTGCTATTGTTATGATAAAAAAATTTTCTGAAACTAAATCAAGTATGATTTTGAAGTATTTTCATCCGCTGAATCCGAATCTCAAGCCTATACCAAATATTTTATAAAAAATTTACGAGACAAAATATATACGATTTATTTCAGTTTTTTTTTTCATTATTAAAGAACTGCCATATTATAAAGTCAAGAATTTTGATTTCTCGACGTCAAAACTTACCGTACTCTTTATATTGCATGTAATGCGAAAAATGCTTAAATTTCAATGGGAGAGTATTAAAAAAAATGTACACGAAGGGGTCACGTCGAAAGAGGTTGTTGAGAAAAAGTATTCATAATTCGCTGGGAGCAGAGAAATATCGAGAACCACTCTGTCGCGTCGTTGAAGATTGCTTCGGCGAATTCTCGCGATATTGTCTGTGCATGTACGGAGTATATACGCCACCGAGCGACAAAAAAGCGCGAGACGAGGAAAGAGCGAGGGAAAAAACTTTGAGAGAGAAAGAGAGCTCAAAAATTCAGAGAAATCTGCAAAATTTAATAAAGAAACGTATAAAGAAGAATAAAAATGTGAATGAAAAAAGAGAAAATTTAAAAAGAGTAAGTGAAAAAATGTAAAGATAAAAACCTAAGAAAAATTGGAGGTAAATAAAAAAATGATTAAAATTTTATAAAAGAGGGGTAATAAATAAACAGAGAGCTCGATGAATAAGTGGAATAGCAATTTGAGAAAAAATGATGTAAAAAAGGAGAGAAACAAAAAAATATGAAAAAAGTGAGAAATACATTACAAATATTCCAAGAAAAATGAGATACTTTAAACTGGTCAAAATTTCAGTTTTTAAAAAACGTATTGAGTGGTTCCTAAATACATCTTATCAATTTAATTTGATTAAATTAAAGTAAACGATGAATTAAATTAATTAATTTTCATTCAATTAACATTAAAATTCTCTAGTCCATTTTAATTTATTAGCTTTATGCATATTAATGATCCATACATGCTTTCATAGGAAATTTCATGCTAAAAATATCTGACGTAAATTTTAATAACGTGATTCTATCAAAAGTTATTATTTAAGATTAAAGTTATAATTATGTATAAATTCATTTTTATAAGTATAAATAACCTATATACAATTTTATATATTTTAACTGATCAATGTATCAATATTATTTCAGAAGTCTAAAAACTACACCGTAAATTACGTAAAAAAATTAATGTTTACATAATTCTTACCTCATAAAATTTTATACAATAATGTTTAAGAGACTAAAGAATAAAGAATTTTTCCCAAATTATTGAAATTAAAAATAGAAAATTATTTTCAGGAACCACTACATATTTTTATTAAGGACTAAAATTAGGATAACCATTTTCTCCAAAGTTATTAAGGTATTTATACCTCAATAGTCCGTTCAAAAGATTCCTTCCTATGTAAACTAACGGTAAAATCATTAGTTGAAATTTTATTCTATAGATTTTTAAAAAAAACTAGATAAACTTTCAAATTTTAAAAGATTTCTCCATCTATAAATTAGAATATTTCATGTTGAAAATCACAGTTCTTAACACAGGCTCTTATGAAAACTTACTAAAAGATATGATTTTCAACAATAAATATCTCGACTTCTAGATAGAGAAACCATTTAAAATTTGACACACACTTGAGCACCACGTTAAAGAATATATGAGCAAAGCTTTAAGAAATTCTATAGAAAACCATTTTTACCATATATGTAGTACCACGAATGTTCGTAGAAAAAAAAATTAAAATAAATCGATTTTTTTCGACTATTAATTCATAGTATAATACAGAGAGCTGTAGAAGTAGATATAGAAAAAGACCTGAAGGAGATTGCGGGTGACGATGAAACGGGTAAAGCAATAATGAAACTTTAGGAGAGGTGCTCGCGCAATATTGACAAGGGTGAGCAACATTTCTTCTCGCTTTGTCGGGGCGTCTGCATTCGCGTGTATATACACACGTACGGGAAAGCGCGAAGAAGCTCCGGACAAGAGCGGACGAAAGGAGGGAAAATAAGAGATAAAAAGAGGTAAAGAAGCGACGAGCCAGCGAGAGAGGCGGGATGAAGGGGGTGGGGGGTGGCGCGGCGAAAGGGGGATGAAAATGTATATATCGCGAGCTCCATATCCGCGGAGTACGTCTATCGATTCCGCTCTCGGTCTTTTCCTCCCGCGAGGACAGATAGGTGCGCCGCCGGGAGGAGAAAAAAAAGGGAGACGAATAGAGCGGCGTATAAAGTACGAACGGGTCGTGCGCGCGATTCTCGCTGGAATAAATTTGCGATTGCGAGAGAAGGACGCGCGAGACGCGGCGCAGGGAGACGCGAGAGGACGTTGCGAAGAAAAGTACCGAAGAGAGACGGAGTGAAAAAAAAATACTCCGCGAGGGAGAGGAGAAAAATAAGCGAAGATGGAGAATGGTAGGGAAGAAAAAAGGAAGTTAAAAAAAAACAACGGTGTACGTCGAGGGCGGAGAAATGCGAGGAGATGGAAGAGAGAAACGTGTGCGAGAAACGAGACGACGGCTCGAGGAAACTTGGCGAAAAGCTCGCCTGTCCTTTCCTCAAAGTGCATTTTAGATTCTTTCCCCTCGCACCCGCCCCTCGTCACTCTCCTCTTTTTTCTTCGATATTTTTTGTTTTCATTGAGCTTAATTCTATACTTTGTTTTTTTTTCATCATTTATTATTTCCTAAATGTGTTTCAAAGTTTCGGGAAAAAAGAAGAATCCAGGAAAAGAACGAGATGAATCTTGTTGGGCTTTTCAAATCTTTTTTCAGTTTCCTTAATTTTTCAAACTTTTTTTATATTTTTAAAATGTACTTTTATACAAAATAAATCAATGTTTCCTCTTTTATTTTATTATTATGATTTTTTGTAGTATTTTTCCAAGCATTTTAAAAATAAAATATTGATTATCGTTTTTTTTTCATTAATTTTTTGAAGTTTTTTGTTCAATAAAAATGAAATTGTAAGGAGAAGGCAAACGAAAAATGAAAAAAAAATGAAGCCTGTGTCAGTTCGTTACCGCGAGCCTGATTGGCGAGGATCTTGTTAGCCGTTTCGTTTGAACAATCGCCAAGGTTTTCCGTCGCGGGCGAGGCGGAAAGCTCGATTCGCCGATTTTTCTCATGACTCCTGACGTCCTCGGGTAATGACGCGTGGCTCTTGACCTTTTTTTGCTCCCATCGATCCTTCAACCCCTCTGTATCTCTTTCCACTGTTAATCTTTTTCTCATTCTTGTCTATTTACCTCTCTTTACAGTCAAGACAATAATAATTTTCATCAAAATTTCTTATCTACTTTTCTTTTATAAATTTTTTTATAAATCTGCACAATTTTTTTTTAATTTTCGTTTTTCAATATTTACCATTAAAAAAAACAAACAATTGTTATTTTCAAATGCTTCAAATTTTTTATTTGGCAATTTTGTCAAAACGACTTTTAATTTATATTGTTAATTATTAATTTATATTGTTAATTTTTTTTCACTTTTTATCATTAAATTGCAAAAACGTGTATTTTTAGACGATTTACATTTTTTATTTGGAAATTTTTCAAAACAACTTTTTATTAATATCGTTAATTAAATTTTTTGCAGAGAATTTTTTTCTGTGATACAAACTATTTTATGTTAAGTATCTCGCATTTTTCTTCTCGAACTTAATTTACGATTTCATCTTCCGAAGATCCTCGCGAGTCTATCCATTATCGTTTCCTCTCGCTCGTATTTCCCGTTCATTTTTCTTGCTCGTTTTTTTTATCCCCAAAGACGCGGGACTGTACGCGGGAATGTTCAGATTCGGGGACGATATACAAGTCTGGCGAAAATTTACGAACGACGAGCGCGTTTCCTCATTCTTCGAGCGACGAATATCTCGATGAAGAAAAATATGGGCGACGCAATATCGCAAATGGAAGAGAATCTTCATGGAAAAACGAACGGAGGAGAAACTGTTCGAAACTCGTCCATCGAATCAAGATTGAAATAAAATTTTATCAAGGAGTAAAGAAGAATATTATGGCGTACATCTATATATATAAAAACTCAAGTTTTTTGTATATTATTATTGATTCAAGGTTTTCCAATATTTTTTTCTTTATTTTATATACAAATTTTTTAAAAATAGTAATAGAATCTGCAAATTTATTAAGGATGCATGAGTAATAATATTTTCAAAAATAGGTTGATAACTTTTTTAATGTAATTTGAGAAATTTAATTTTATTACAGACAGTCGATTCAAAACGTTAAATTGAAACTTTTTTATTCAATTATTTATTTGAAGAATGAATACACTATTTAAATTGATGATAAAATATACTAGAGTTGCCAATTAATATAGTGAAGCTAAAAATTCTAAAAAAAATTTAACATTTTATAGAGAAAACTCAAAGTCTGAGTTTTACGAATTAAATGCCAAGAATTTGTACTTTATGCTGGAATTGTCTGGTCCATACATCTTCAAAAGTAGATTGTAATTTTATTCCAAGGTATAATTCAGTATCATTCAATTTATTTTAAATTTCTCGATTTATTTCAAAGATTTATCTCGTATTTTATCATTCAGTGATTTTTTATAAAAGTGATAAATTTATTATTGTTATCGAATTGCCAAAATTGAGACTAAATTATTTTTCTGGCAATTTAATCAAAGACCCTGCTGGATCACGACTCGTGTCAATTTCTCAGTTCAAGTACCTCGGGTGAGCGATCGAAAGATCGGGGTTAATACTGAGCCCATTGCAAAGGAGGGTTCGAGATTTCTCCCTGGCGAAATGAACGAATCATTAATCGGCTTTCTGAACCTTTACCGAAGAGATATCTCGATTATCCCGAACGCAAACGCTCCGGAGATCCTGTGCAAAGTTCGAGGTCGAATTTGTTTCTAATGCAAAAAGCCAAGCCTCTTATCTCTTCAATCTCTTGATAAAAAATAGCATTTTACATTCCAAGAATTAATTATGAAAAAAAAATATTCAGAAATATTTAACCAAAAATTATTTATATGTATTTAAATTATAATATATCAAAACAAGAATTTTTCACTAGTACGAAGGACTAGGTTTCTTTTGAAATATATAAAAAATTCGATTGTATCTTATACGAGTAAGATGGGCGACAAATTATACATATTTTCCTAACAAAATTACATTATCGGGAATAGTTATTTTTATTAGTGAATTGTGGTAATCTATAAAATTATCGATCAATGCTTGTAAATAACAATAATAATATTCAAGAGTTGATTTTTTTCGCAATTTCTACTTGAAATTTTAAAAAAATTATTATTTTTATAAACTGTAAAAATTTCGATTTATGCTATACTTATCTTTTTTTATCTCATTTTTTTTATAAACTGCGAAAATTTCGATTAATGCTTATAGATGACTATAATTTATCTTTTTTAATCTATTTTGCGCAAGCAATATTTAAGAATCGAATTTATTTTTCACAATTATCGTTATAAACTATAATAATATCGATTATTCACACTCGTAAATGATTATAATTTATCTTTTTTAATCTGTTGTATGCAAGTAATGTTTAAGGTTATTGTGGGGTGAAAGTTAAATCGAAAAGTTGCTGCTCAATTTTTTTCAGGTAAAAAGTGGTTTTCGAGTAAAACAAGTTGTTTGTTAAAACAAGTTGTTGCAAATTGACTGAAGAGCAACATACTCGAATTACAAGGTCGTCCAAGGTCAATTGTGGTTGTTGTATGATTAAAAAAATGTCGATAAAAACCTTGATTGCATTTTTGTAAAAAATTAAACATTCTTTGATGTTGTACAAAGATCTATACCAAATTTTGTGAAGCTTCACAGTGTAGAAGTTGATGACACAGTTATTGTTGAAAATCGCAATATCAAACACATGCTCTTATGACCGAGTACCAAAAATTGCAATTTTTACCAATAAATATACCTCGACTTCCGTACTGTAAATCGTCCTAAAAATTGATACACACTTGCACATTGCGTCAAAGAACATCTATGCAAATTTTTATCAAAATCTTATCAAAAATATTTCACCCCACAACAAAACACTTTCGCAATTACGATTTGAAACAGTGCGAGAGTAATGTAGTGAGAATCGAATTTTTTCGCAATTTCGAATCGGTGACGCCTAAAAACATCTTATTCCTTCAGCTCAGTTTTTCCATCGGCGCAACATTGCAAGATTGAGCCTGGAAATAAATGGGAAAAGGACGATTCCGGGCCAGATAAATCTCTGTCCATTTTCTCCGGGGGTATATTTCTTTTTCCCGGCGACGGCATTGGCGAGGGCCGCGGGCGACGGGAGCCGACGAGAGGAAGCCCCGGAAGAAAAATGGAAGGAGAAAAAGCGCGATCGAGGAAAACGGAACGATATGTATGCCGTGGGCGAACGCGAACGGCGGAGACGCGGGGAGGAAGAGGGGGAGGGGGTGGAGAAAGGAGGAAACGCGCCACAGCTCGGATGGGGGATGGAACGAGCGAGAAAACGACGGTGAAGGTCTGCCATCTTGGAATCGATGTCGATCAAGCGGAAGGAAGGAACTTCTGCGCAGCTCCGGGGGCGTACGTGTGAGTCGACACACAACCTCCCTCCTACACATTTTTTTTTCGTTTCTTTTTTTTTCTTTCTCTCTCTCTCTACCTTTTCTTGACTTTTTATACATATATAAGTATTTTATTCCGTCTCTTATTCTTCAAATTTTTGTTTCCATTTATTTCTCTCTCTTTCTTTCTCGATATTTTTTTATTTTTATTATTTCTCACGATAGTTTTTTAGCTCAGTTTGTATTGCTTCGTCGACGTACAATTTTTTTAAGGATTCTTTATGCGTTTCTTGATATACTTTTCTGTATAGTGGATTCACAATGTTCATTGCACTTCACCAAAAGTTATTTTTTTCTCTGTCTGTTTCTTTTAGTTTTAGGAATGGGGTAAGTATCCGAATGGTTGGATATTTAAGGGTTTCTTTAACTTTAGTTTTATAATATATTTAAATTATGTTATAATTTTAAAGGATATTGATGTAGAAAATAATACTTCGAAAAATATAATGTATACGTTCATATCGAGAAAAAAATTAAATATTTAGAACATTTTTCCGACATTTACATACCATTTATTTTTTATTCCTATTTTTTTTTATTTGATTTATTCGTATATTTTTTCTCACTCGTTATTTTAATATGTAATTTTTTGCATATTCTTGACTCTCTCGTTGTTACGCCATTTTTTTCTTAAATTTTTTTCCTGCCTTTTTTGTAAATTTTCTATCTTGCTCGTAAATCTGATAAATTATTGGTATTATTTTTTCGTATATTTTAGACTCTTTCGCCATTTTGCCATATTTTCTTCTCTCTATGTTTCTTTATATACATAAAATATATATCTCTCTCTCTCTTTTCCATGCATGCGCACCCAACTTCGAGCGAGGGGGAGTTCGGCGAATCGACACACACGCCAGAAAAGTAGCCAAGGCCTCGAACATATTTGCACCCCTGGTGGGGAAACGCGTCTTCACGACTTCGCCCTGTTTTTTTTTCGTCTTTTTCTTCGGCGTGCGAACGCTTTGATTCGCCGAGACCCAACGACGAAGTCCGTGTGGGAATTCCCCAGAAAAGAAACAGAAAAACATCGTCCCTCCCTCGTATACTCTCTCTATTTTTATTTCCAACTTAATCATAATTTTTTTTTTATATTACTCAAAATTGGACTCGTATGAAAATCGTTTGAGGTATATAATAAGCTCAAAAAATATGAAAACGCTTAAATAAAAAGGCTACATTATTAAACGTATATATAATACTGAAATGTATTGAAAAAAATGATATATTAAAAAAATTAATATATTGTAAAATTATTGTTATTATCGTATAAGTACATTTTTAATTCGACACAATAATTTTTTACAAACTCCAAAACAAAGTATAAATAAATAAATTTTCAACTATACTTATTGACCATTTTTCGAATCACTCTCAATCTACATTTACACCGATATTTTTATTTTCCACTTTCTACGAAATTAATACATCCAAAGTTGCTTTCCGTCCGCGTTACAATTATAAAAAATAATATTCTCAACGATCCAGCCCTGACAATAATCTCGAAACAGCTTAATCTTTATTTTCGTCGCGTTCAATAAAAAAAAAAGCTCACGAAAACTTTTCGAAAAGTTAAAACGATGAACTCAGCTCGATCGCGTACGCTTTTCTCGCGTACACGGGTCATTTTATCAAATAATAACAATAATTAGGGTAATAATAATTCGAACGAAGGCGGTAGACGCGGACGGGAATATAGCGCGATATCGTAATGAATCATCGAGAACGCGAGATAAGAGTCCGGTTGATTTACGAACTATAGTGTTGGGACACGCAAGAAGAATTTTCTCCTTTTTTATTTTTCTCTCTCTCTCTCTTTCTCTCGCAATTCTCCTCCCTTTATTTCTCTGCACACAATAGTCAACGATTTTACAACGGCATTTAACGAATATACGTACGAATACGCAGAAAAATTCAGTACGCGGTTTTTTTCTCTCGCTTAAACGAAAAATAATCGGTCAATGTACAATTATGAGGACGGAGGGAAAAAAAGCTCGCCGCTATATGCGATAATTATGTAGCAATGTTAAAACGCGGGCTGTAAAAGTAAGGGCCGCGGTGCATGCGAGTCGTTAAATGTATTCACATGTTTACGGGGTCGCAATAAAAAGTCCGTGCTTTTTTTCCCTCCTTTTTTTATCTCTCTCTCTCTCTCGCTCGGTCTGGCTCTGGTTTTTTGCCTAAACGAAGCGCTTCCGTTACGACGGGCGCGCACGCGCTTCGAAAAATCCCAACTTCGCGATAACGAAAATTCGCGGTGGAACGAAAATTATGGCGCCCGGCGATTTTTCTTCTCTCGCGAAAGGAAAAATATGCGCTTCGCCAACTTTTTTTTCTTTTCTTATCGGGGAGGCAGTCGATAAATTTAAAGATTGCGGGAAATAAGCGTGAGAAGCGAGAGAGTTTACTTTGAATAAATTTTAAATTACGATTTGTACATTTTCTGGAAACGTATCACAGAGTTTGAGTTTTTTATTTTTATTTTTTTTTTAAAGAATTAGCTTGAAAAATATTCTGCAATACAATGATAAATTAAATATGGAATTATAAAAAAACACGTATGTTCTATATGGTAGAATGTCAACGAATAAAAATGTGATGAATAGAAAAAAATGGTTAAACTCCTATTAATTAGTTTTAGCTAAAATGACGTTAAAAGACTTTACTTTTTTAATTACGGTGAAAATCAAATTTGGTTAATCCAACGAAATTTTTGTTCCGACACATTGAACGATATTTTTTTGCAAATTGAATTAAATTCTTCGTTGATTTGACTGAAGTTTAATTATTTTAAATAAATAAGTGTTGTTTCAACTAAATATTTTCCAACCAAATTTATTTTCAGTGTAAAAATACCGGTCATAAAAAAGAAAACAAAATTTCCTTAAAACCATGTAAAAATTTTACAAAACTATAAAACAAATAACACACAATCATAGACAAATGTATATCAAATGTAATCATATTATTGGCCGCGAATCGATAAAAAATTGAAAAAATATCAAATAATCTTAATTATACAAATGATTACCGATACGAAATTGAATAGAGAATTCGAGCAAAAAATAGATGGGAAATTGCCCGATAGACGATGATCGAAAAAAAATGGCAAGACGTAGCACTGCAAGGATGCACAGACCAATTATAAGAACAAGGGATGAGGAACAAGAATAAATTATTCCAAGGAAATGAGAGTGAGAGGGATTACGGAGGTACGAAAGTTCAAAGTCTGGGAGAGAGTTGAAAGTTCTTCGAGGGGTTTGAAGTCGGTCAGGGTGCCCCCCATTTTCCCTCTCACTCTCATTCTCACTCGTTCTCTCCCTCCCTCTCTCTCTCTCTCTCTCTCTCTCTCTCTCTCTCTCTCTCTCTCTCTCTCTCTCTGGTGCTGGCCTCTCGGCGTGGAACGGGAATAAACGTATACCGCGTCGAACGGTGAGCAAGAAGAGAGTTGAATGGCTCGTGACCTTGGCCTCGAGGCTGCCCTGGGGTTGGCAAGGTAATTAAATACCATGGACGAGGTCGTGCCGAGCGTTGGGCGCGCGCGCGCTCGCTTCTCACCCTCTTCCTTCCTTCCTTTCCCCCCCACCCCCTCTGTCCCCCATCTTCTGCCACATTCCGCCTTTTCCCACTCCCCCCGCCGCTGTGCGTGGATAGAACGCTATCAGGGGATGAAACTAATTGCTGATGCAAGAACCTAGAGCCAACCCCCATCTTCTACCCCTTCTTACTCTCTTATTCTCTCTCTCTCTCTCTCACTATACGTACTCGCCCTGAGAAATCTCGTCAAGGTGCTCATTTCTTCCGGCAATCGTCTTCATCCACTCGAGCACGTTATTAACCACTTACACCCGAAAGTGACAGATTTTAATGACTTTAGTTGTTAAGGAGGTACTTGCATTTATATATAACGGTTTTAAAGATAATGTTTTAAAAATTTGTGTAAACGTTTCTTAGGAAAATAAAGAAAATAAATGATTATCTATAAGAATAAGAAAGCGATAAAATTTTGATAAACCTTGAGAAATACCGATTTTTTCTTTCCTTCGATCGATTCCTTGAGAGCTATTTCTGACGTAATAATATTTATACGAGATTTTTAAGTCGCATTTTATATTACATATTTATTTTAATATACAATATGCAACGAAAAATATGTAGAGATGTTGAAATGAGTATGGGTGAATGAAAAACTAAGAAAAAATAAAGAAAATAAATAATAGGCGTAAGAGCAAGAGAGCGATAAAATTTTGATAAACCTTTAGAAATATATTTTTTGCCTCGATCAATTTCTTGAGAGCTACGTATTTCTGACGTAATAAAATATCTGTACGAAATTTTTAAGTCATTTTATATTATACATATATTTATTTAAAAATACAATCTACAATGAAAAATATGTAGAATTGTTGAAATTAATATGGGTGAATGAAAAAATAAAAAGAAATGAAGAAAAAAAATGATTATCAAAGAACAAGAAAGCGATGAAATTTGGATAAACCTTGAGAAACACAGATATATTTTTTTTCCTTCGATCGATTTCTTGAGGGCTATTTCTGACGTAATATAATATCTATACGAGATTCATTCATGAAGGACGAGGAGAGAGAGAGAATTCATTGAGACCCCGAGAAGCACTGTGCCGGAAGTAGCCCAGTTACAAATTAGCATCCGGGAGAGTTTGCCCTTGGCAGGTCGGTGCGATATCCCTCTCGAAAGCTTCGCGTCTCTCTCGCTCCCCAGCTATTCTCATTTCGTCTCTCATTCTCGCTAGGATCGTCCTGCCAAGTCCGGGCGTACGGCAGCGGGATCGAGCAAAACTCACCCTCCGCACTGGCAACCCCTTGGCCCCCCTCGCCCCGCCATCTATCGTCCTCCTTGCTCTCTCGCTTACTGGGTTATTAAAGAAAGCCACCTTTGAGGTCACGGAGGTCGTAACGTCACGGCTCGCGGCGCCCTCTCGTAACGCGAATAATGAGCGAGAAAGTTAAACGGGAGAGGATTTTTTCACTCAAATTACGCTTATTCCCCCTTTTATTCATTCATTCTTCCCTCTCTTTTCTCGCTTTCCCTCGTTTCTTTTTTTTCACAACGGGGATATATTTTTTGTCTCTCTTTAAAAGAAAAATTGCACTTGAAAAAATTACGTATATCGTTTTTTGACAACAATATTATTCGTTTTCTATTTTTTTTTAATGGGGGAGTCATTTTTCTTTTAACTCCTTTTATGCAATAAAATACTCGAAGAATTTTGTACAATAATATAATTAAAATTTTTTTAAATATTCATTATTACTGTAATTAAAAATAAATATAACAAATAAAAAAATAAATAATGATTGAAAACAATTATACGATATGATATTTGAAATAAAATAAGCTTCTAAAAAATCAAAATATTGAGTAAAAAAATTATAATAATTATAACAACATGGCATTCGAAATTATAATTATATATTTGACATAAAATATTTATCTTGATGATTAAAATGTTAAGTGAAAAATGTATGTATATATTGTAAAGAGAAAGGGAGGAGAAACAAGAGGGGAATCGAGGGTGGTGTCAGCGAATTGCGAAGGAAAATAGAGGGGTGGAAGTCGTGTAGTCTTGGCGAACACGTTGCCAGTCGGCCCCGTTCCCGGGCTGTCTACCATTCATTACCGCTGGTTACCCTTAATGGAATCTTCGTGTCCTCATCTTTCCACTGTCCTTCTTCTTCCATGACTCGACGATGCCAGCTTATATTTCTGTTTCGCCGGCCGACAAGAAGTCGTTTATGCAAGACCGTAGAATCTTTTTTTTTCTCCCACACCCCTCTTCTTTCCAAGTCAACAAAAAGCAGGGAAAAAGTCACTTAGAGAAAAGAAGTTCATAAGAATTTTCTTAATTCTTCAAGATTTAAAGATTTCTTTATTCATTTCATTTATTTGAAAAATTATTTCAATTTTTATCCTCAGATTGGAAAGATTTTAAAACATGATAACGAGGGTACATGTAGCCACATTTTTAATATGTTGTTTGAAAATTTATGAAAACTTTTTTCTTGTGAAATATGAATAAATAATTTATCTAATGTATAAATAACAAATTCTAAAGCATTGTTAGTTTTTTTGTTTATTTGATACATACATAATTTTGATAATAGAAGATACAAGTTTTAAAACATTTCACCAAATTTTTGTTTGAATAATGCCAAGGATCTAAATGATTTGAGATTGTCATTTATAATCAACTTGAGCTATTGATAACTATTATCTGATATTGCAATTATTTGGAAAAAAATATATATTTACAATTCTGTTTACTATATAAATAAATTTTTTTAGGGGTTTCTATTTTTATAGTTTTTATTTTCTCTTAATTGACGTAATTTAGTTGTTCATTGTTTTTGACTATACTTTCAGTGATTTTTAGGGTGCTTAAACAGTTCATCGACATTACTGCTAACAAGAAAAAAAATTGACGTATTTATGAGAAAAGTATGAAGTCTAAATTTCACTAATGTATCATGGGACAACTCACTTGTGACAGAAACTATCTCTTGAATTCTTCCTTAAACTTTTTAGCACGTATAATTTTTTTACTGCTCGTCTACAATTTGTATTTTCCTCGTACGATATTTTACTTCGTATGAAATTACTCCGTGCAAAATTACTCCCTGGAACTCTGGAGGGTGGCTTGGAGAACAGTATAATTCATTTCCAACCCTTTCCTTCTGCTAAGTCGCATTTACTTAAACTGACTGTTTTCTATCTTGTTGAGCTCTCGTTACCCCGACTTCTCATGTTTAGTCATGCGAAACGGTCAGTTTATGCAAAAAAGTGAGGAGAAGTTTTTTCAACATTTTCAATCTTTCTTGCAATAAAGGGTGAAAAATGTTTTTTTTCTCTAAAAGAGCAATAGATTTTTTTAAATCAATAAAAAAAATTAAAGAAAAAATATCACTAAAAATTATTTTAAATACCATTCTTAAAAATTTATATTTTCAATATTATTATTTTATCGAGTAACGATAATGGCGCTGAAAATTAATGAATAAATATCATGTAAATATCATCCCATTAAATATTCGAAAATTTCTATGGAGAACCCTTTTCGTCACTCCAACCCTTTTCTCCCTTCACCGAAAAATCACCTTGACTTTTTTTTTCTCCCGGAGCTTCATCTGCATGAAAAAACGAGGCACTAACGCGACCATTATGCATTTGCACAGATGCGCATCGAAAGTGGTAAGAGAATCTTCGATACACGGAAAATTCGTAGAATTCTCACGTTACACGACTTCCCGACGAAAAAAAATTGTATGCGAAAGGAAAAAAAATTATACGCGGGGTAAAAAATTTATGTGAGAAAAAAAAGTCGGCGAGAGATAAAAATATGCGAGAGAAAAAATTCTACAAATGAAAAAAAAAAACAATTTTGTGCAGGAACAAATTTCACGTATGAAAAAAATTCTAGGGCGGAAAAATAAGGGAGCGAAAGGAACGAAGGTATACAGACTGGAAGGACACGATATATAGCGAAGATAATGGGCATACCTGGGCTCATCAACCCTTCCGACTCGTAAAAATTCGGCCTTATGTCAAGGATAAGCTTCAACGACACGAAATGCCCTTTTGGACTCTCGACTCTGTGTCAAATGAGATGGCGATCGATAGTGTTTAAATTGCACGTAATATACACCCTTCTAGGTACATTTAACATGATTACACTCATTTCTAACTCAATTCTCAAACATTTTCCAAATATTCTTCATCAGAAAATTGTACACTAGATTTGTTACACAATTATTATATAAATATAATATTTTTATATATGAATTTAAACTGTACGTAAAAATAATATACGTAAACATAGTTTCTATTTTGACACGATATATTTCTTATTCATCACATTAAAAATTCAAAAATAATAAGTATCGATAATCGTGAAATAACTTTGGACATAAATACAGAGTTATATAAAGGTTTGAAGAGTTATATATAGGTTTGAAAAACTGAACCATTCGTGATTAGATGTTTGCTTGAGCCTGATGCACATTTAATTATCGCGCACGATTTCCGTACGTTTTAAACATCATCGATACGATCATTAGAGTCAAATGTACATACAACGCGTACAAAAATAAGCCACGATAGGAAGGGCAAAAAGTACGATAAGAAATTATAGGTTATTACATCGTTATTCATTCTAGTACGTATTTTTCCCTCTCTCACGCTTTCCTGCGAGCCTGCATTAACTTTTCTTGCTTCCGTCTAGCGAGTATAATTGAATGTTCCTTCCGAACCCTTCCGCGTTTCCATCCCTACGCAAATAACGGGCTTTCCCTGATAGATACTCTGTTTCAAAAATATAGGGCATAAACACTGTTTTATTCTACGTTACAGTGACTCGAAATAAGTTGGATGGAAAAAAAAATCAACGATCAATTTTCATTCTCAAAGTTTCACATTGTTCCACAATTTTCAATATTTATCTATTTTTATTCCCTTCTGTGGTAAGGGGAATGTCCCTGCGATTCAAGAGCTAAGGGTCGACAAGAATGAATTCGTAAATAAAAAATATTGGAAACGAAAAAAAAAACATTATTTTTATGTTGCAATAAAAGATTAATATTTTTGTTAATTTCGCCTCTTGAGTTATTTTTGAAAAATGTGAAGCAAAAATAAATATAATGAAAGAACGAAAAAAGGAATGAGAAAACACTCAAATTTAATTGTGTTATTTGTAAAAAAATTTTAAACTACTAGATTATACATTTTTTGTGCCAATAAATAAACAAAATAAATTTCTGATATTGCATGAATTTGAAAATTATTTCTTGTAATTTTCGGAAAAAGCGTTGAAGTAAACAATTACTGTAATTTTCAAAAAAATCGAAAATTTCTTTTGTTTGTTGGATTACATCAATTTGTTTATTGTTCATGCATTAAAATATGGAGTAGTATGTCTAAGTGAAAATTGTATTAAGCATGAATTACAAAATATATATTAATTAAAGATTGGTTTTTTTTTATTTTTACGTTTGCGTCAATTATTATAATTTTTCGTTAAAAAATGTAAACTATATCTTAAAATTATTTGCGAAAAATTTAAATATTTCATTTATTTTTATAAATTATCCATAATAATTGGTATATGCTTTTTTACAACTTAAAATATTGTATTTCTTATAAGTTATGAGAATTTTTGAATAAAGATTTTTATTCGTGTTCCACAAGTTTTCAGGTGAATGGCAAACTCCGAGAGAAGGAAAGAGGCTCCGATGTTTGCCGTATCTTGTTTGCAAGGGCGATTTCTCGTGACACCAAAAAGCAGAGTTACATTGTAGACACGTTAGAAAATGTGTGACAAATTTCATTTTTAAAAATAAAATATCCATAAAAATTTGTATATGCTTTTTTACAACTAAAAATATTGTATTTCTTATAAGTTACAAGAAATTTTGAATGAAGACTTTTATTCGTGTTGCGAAAGTTTTCAGGCGAGCGAATGGCAAACGTCGAGAGAAGGAAAGAGAAAGACACGTTAGAAAAAGCGTGTGGTAAATTTCATTTTTTAAAATAAATTATCCATAAAAATTGGTATATCCTTCTTTTTAAACTTAAAATATTGTATTTCTTATAAGTTATGAGAATTTTTGATTGAAGATTTTTATTCGTGTTGCAAAAGTTTTCAGACGAACGAACGGCAAATGTCGAGAGAAGGAAAGAGGCTCCGATGTTTGCCATATCTTGTTTGCAAGGGCGATCTCTCGTGACACACAAAAAGTGAAGTTACATTGTAGACACGTTAGAAAACGTGTGGCAAGGTACACAAGGAGTGGACTCATGAAACGGCAGAGGGAACGCTCCGAGACGACGGAGTTACGTATTTGAGATCGCGGATGGCTCTACCCTCCCGTCCACCCGGGCCAGAACAAATTTGTACGAGAATGTCAATAAAAATGCTCGAGAAAGCGCCTCGAAACGCGATACAGCAGCGCATACGTGACAGCTACTCACAGAGACTCGACCATTCTACTCAACCCTTCCCTCTCTCTTTCCACTCCATAAAATAATATTTGTCGAAATAGAAGTTTACGAAAAAAAATTAAGACTATCGTTTTTCGACTTTTTTTTTAGATTGCAGACAATCTGATGAACGTCACGTAAAGGGGTGGTAGACTTCGTACAAAGTAAACATCCCAATAGTTGGACAATTTTTGTTAAATTATTTTTAATATTAGAATTATTTTTTTCACAATAAAATCATATGAATTATTTTTCATATATGCAATGAAATTTTATTTTTCATAACGTTAATTTATTGGAAAAGACTCGCTCAAGCCTATACATATTTCATATATTTAAGTATTTATTTACTAAAAATATTATCTAAAATTTACACATAAAATGAATTTTGGATTACTAAAATATTAGACAATACTCCAGATGTGAATTCGAATAAGATTTTTTGTTCGAATATTTTTTAAATAAAGACATAAAGTGAGAAAACCATTAACTGTCCAACTATTGGGACGATTCACCTTATATATAATTTTTGAACTATCTTAAAAATCGTGTTTATATGTTCATATATAGAACAAAACTATATACGAAATATATTTATTTAATGAAATAAAAAATTGTATGATATATTTTTTCAACACGCTGAAATAACATTAAATGAAAAATTTAGTGACAATGTGTTCTGCATCAGAAATATTACGCACATTGAATATTTTCATATTATACATTAAATAATTATACACGCTTTGAATGATTTTTGAGAAAATAAAAAAAAATATCTTTAAGAATTGAAGACAGTCACACTCTAAAATGATAAATGAAACGTGAATTTTTATAAATTTATATAATTTGTTGATTCAAATTAAAATGAAAATAAACTATACAAAGTTAGATAAATTATGTATAATAATAAAAAATTTTATGACGAATATTAAAATATTGAACCAAAAATAAAAATAAGATTTGAAATTCGAAAAGTTATGAGAATGGAGGCATATATACGAATGATCGTATACGAAAGCGCGAAATTCGAGGATTTTCGTCGTCGAAGCGATTTGTTTTCGGGCCTGTGACAGTATTCGGCGTGGATCATTCGATTTCCCGTTCATCGAACGAGTTTCCTATGCGCTTCCGGTAGGCGTTCAATGCGATACGCTTCGGACGAAATGGCTCGGGTTGAGCGAGGAGGCAAGGCGGAGCGTTGTCTCTTGGCACACCCATGTCAGAGTTCAAACGGTTGAACAAATTGTTCGTAACAGCGCCGGGGCATAAAACGCGTGGCGCATGATATCACCGCGAGCTCTGATATTAGTCGCGTGCTTAATCGAGCGATTTAGGGTCAATCTTTTCAGGCTTCCGTTATCTCCCAACTCTCCATTATTTTTATATTTCATTTTTTGTATCAAACATTTTCGATGCAAGCAAATAAAGCCTCAATAAAACATTAATGGACTCTTGATACAGAATTACAAAAAAAAATAATGAAATCAAATAATGTATAAAAATATTTAAAAAATGAAAATAAGAGAAATCTATTAAAATTTAACGCGAAAACCAAGCATGTTAATGAAAATTAAAGTTTCTATAAAATATTCATGGAGTCTGATTGTAGAATAAACTAAAAGAAACAACGTACTTAAATAATGTATAAAAATACTAAAAATAAAAAAAAAACCCAAAAATTTGACGCAAAAACAAAACAATTTAAATATTTTTTAAAAATATATACAAAGTTAAAGTAATGCTGCGAATATATTATGAAATATTTTACTTTTTTTTATGATTTCGTTTTATTATATTATATGCATGGTTTTAATCAAAAATAAAATTGTTGTAAAAGAATATTTGGAAAAATTAGAATTATGATTTTAAAAAAATTATTAAACAAGGAATAAATATAAGAAAATATGATTGCCACCTTATGGCGTTCAAGAAAACCCTCGATGAGATCCCTTCGAGTATACAATAATTGCATCTTTTCGTCGCTTGATCACGTAGACCCGCTCGCCGACCTCCGTGCCCCCTTTCTCATCATCCTGTTATTCTTCTCCAGAAATTATCAGGGTTCAAAAGTTCCCGCTGACGGAGGATCTTCCACGAGAACCATCGAGCTACGCCTACCCAGGCGAAAAATTATCATCTCTATTTAGACATTTTTTCTAGATTACGTTTAATCTTCAATTTCTTCCTTACATCCATATATATAGTTATTTTTCTTCAAGATACACATTTAGATTGCATTTTACAAGAATTCGAAAATTTAATGCTTATTTTTCCAAAATCATTAAAATGCTTTTTTCATTCCAAAAAACACATATTTTACAGTCTGTTCAAAAGTTTTCTTCTTAATATATAAATTAAAGATAAAATCATCAGTTGACATTTTTTTCTATAGATTTTTTTAAAAAGCTAGATTAACTTCGACTTTCTATAAAGATTGGTGCTAAATTTCAGAAAGCTTTTTCATCTAGAAATCATGATATTTTATGTTGAAAATCACCATTTTTAATACAGACTCTTATGGAAAGTTATTATAAAAAATTATGATTTTCAACAATAAATACCATCATTTCTATACCTTTTAAACCTTTTAAAATTTGATATAAACACAAGTATCAAATTAAAAAACACTAGTGCAGCTTTTATCTCGATTTATCTCCATACCATGTGGTTTTTCAGCTTGAGTCAGTTAAGAAAAGTTGTAATTGTTTCAAGAACAACATACTCAAAATTCAAGATCATCCAAGGTAACCTGTACTTATTACGTGTATATGAAAATTAAAAAATCATAATTTTAGGATTAAAAAAAAAACTTCAGGAAGCTTCCTTGAAGTGCAATAAAGATCTGTACAAAATTTCATCAAGTTCCACTACCCAGAAGTCAAGACATCAAGAGTTGAAGATCGCAATATTTAATACGTGCTCTTATATGAGAGACTGCAGAAAATAGTGATATTTGACAATAAATATCTCGAGTTCAATGTAGTGAAACCTCTTAAAATTTAATATACAATTGCACATTGTATCAAAGAAGGTTTTTCCAAATTTTTAACAAAATCCTAAGAAAACGATTTTTTGATAGAAACTACCTTAAATAAAATTTTCAAATTATCTCGGTGATAGAAACAGTCGATATGTCACGGATGGAGTAAAAGTGGCAAAGGTGGATCTGAGTATCGAGTCACGGGAGGCGCACTTCATTAATGAGTGTCGCCGCGAAGGTTTATGTTCCGTTAGTCACGCGCTGTCTCGTTAAGTCTTATCGATCAAGGCGAGCCTCAAAGAACGGAGCAGCTCGCTCGGAAACGCCGATTGGATTTTTGCGGTCGCTCGTCAACGCCGAATCGCTTGGAAAATCTGCCAATGAACCGTAAGCCTCCTCGCTCTTTGATTTTTTTATCCCCATTTTAAACTTTTTTTACTCCTCAAAAACTCTCTCCCGTGAATCTCCGACGAAATCTCCGAGCAGTTTTATAATTACACACGGTCTCGAAGTGAAAGTTGAGAAATTATTAAATTCATTTATGAATTTATAAAATCCCATCAAAAAGGTTTTAATTCTTGACCATCAGTTTATAATGTCCAGACTACATTTTTTTCCTTAAAAGATTGACATTTTATGTAAAATCGGGAAAATAATTATATTTTATCGATAATTTGAGTTGTACTTGCACAGAAGATGATTTTAAAGATATTAAAAATAAAATTAAGATAATAAGATCATTTAAAATTTGTATAAACGTGCTTCTGTGTAAAATTTGAAGAAAACTTATGATACACAGTTTTCCTATAAATTATAACTTAAAAAATGTAATCTGATGATTTTATTTTTAGTTTGTGTGCATCGAGAAAACAAAAAACATTTTTAAATTTATATTTACAAAAAGTATGAATAAATTTATATTATTAGAATTACAAAGAAATTCGAAAAAATTTTTTGGTAATATATTTAAAGCAAATGGGCAAACTTTCCATAAGAATCAATATATCCCTAATTCGTGGCAATTTTGAAGTTTGACAACTCTTGAACCATTCAGTAAAACGGTTTAAAATTTACCACGAAATAATGCATATATCTATAAAAACCACGCCAAAAATACATTATTTTATTTAATTTTACCATTTAATTTTTCATCTCAAATGATGAATTTTTGTACTTTTTAATTGAATTTTTTTATGAAACTTTTTTTTCAATTTTATCATGCATCAAGTCCTACACTTTTGATGGAGTGAAGGAGGGGGTGGAGGAAGGAGGAAATGAGAGAAGTGGCGATACCGAAACTCGTAATGTGCTGACGCTTTTTCGGCTCATCCAAAAGTCTCTTCTTTCTGCTCTTGCTCCTCCTCGGCGGCCACTCCGGTCTGTGCTCTCCCTTTCACGAGGCGTCGCGCCCTTGAGTCAGGAAGTCTAGGGTCGACGCTTTTTTCCTTTTCTCCTTTTCATTCCCGAGGGCCAGCAAGCGTGAACGAAGAAAAGAGCTCGCTATCGAGCGACACGAGACACTACGAGAATGCCAACTTTTGTTAAAAGTAACGACAAAAAAGAAGCCTCGAGAACGAGCTGGCGAAAAAAAAAACGTGGAGTCACACTTTTTTATTTTCTATAAAAATTTCTATAAAAATAAAAAAATTTTTTTATATCATTTTATACGAGCCAGTTAAATATTTCGTAAAGAACTCGATTAAGCTCTAAACTATTTTCAGATATTTATTTATTTTTAAATTAATTTGACGTTCAATTTGTTAATATAAAATGAATAAATTTGTCAAGACTTAACAACGTTACAGAAAATGGCTTTAAACGTTTAATTGTACTTGACAATAAAAAAGTGATGATAAATTTTATGTTTTTTATTTTATAAATGGTAAAAATATTATTTTTGTATCAAAGTGAAAAAAGATCGATGTCTTCGCTCTTTGTGATTGCACGGCGGAGTAAAGAACATGGAACGCTGAATCCACGTTCCGACGAGGCAGCATCCTTGATTGTCTGACTCTCTTCGTTACCCTAACCCTTTACCACAGCATTTTTCCCCTCATTTTGCGCTAGGGAAGAACCGCCAAGCTGGTTCGCCCGAGAGATAAAACACGAACTTCTCCGGGGACGCTATTCGTGGAGCAGTGTCTGGATCAATCATTTTTCTCTTTTTTTCCCTTTTTCTTTCCTCTTCCTCGCGAGCTTCTATTTTTCCGACCACAAAGTCTGTTCCGAAGCAAAAAATTCTCTGAATATCGTGTAATTTCGAAATACTGTAAAAATTTTTATGATATTATCATTCGTTTTCCTCCTTTACATTTATTTATATTTTCAATCGATATAATAAGGAATTTAAAAAAATTATAATTATGATGATTTTATCGCTAAAAGTGTTATTATACAGAAAACAAATTTTTTTAAGTAAAGAATATTGTATGAAGTTAACAAAAAAGTTTAATAAAAAAATTTATTTTTATTATATGTAATTTATCACGAAACAGATACAAGTTTGTTTAAAATATTTATTTAATATGTATCACATAAAAACTACAAATAATTGATGATTGGATAGTTAAGAAAAATTCTGATCAATCATAAAATATTTTCCATTTATTTATTGACACATTATACTTTTGGTATTTCACTACTAAACTAAAATAATATATTTTACTATTATATAAAAAATGCATTTTATATTGCAGAGTTTCGTAATTTTGACAATACTTTGAATAAGAAAAAAATCATCACAAAACAATCCTTACTAACCGATGACGACGGAGTAAATAATATATACCCATATATTTAATTTAACATTTTCCACGATATAATAATAAAAAGTTTATTTAATTTAAAAAATTGTTTAAAATCCAAGTGATCGCACCTTTCGAATATTTCGTTTGAAAGACTGGAGAACGCTTTGAGGACGATTCGCGGTGTCTCTGGATCCGTCAGTCGTTTGATTTTTTTAGTGTATTTCATGCTTTTTTCCTCGATTTTTCATTTATTTTTCAAAGGAGGAGCGTCGAACGAGGCGGAGAAGCTCGAAAGTCGGGGGAGAAGTGCCGGAGTGTTAAGTAAGCGAGGCGAGATCTGAGGCGGCGAGAGAACATTTCTCCAAGAGAGAGAAAGAGAGAGAGAGAGAGAGTTAGAGAGAGAGAGAGAGAGAGAGAGAGTGAGAGTCTCGGAAAAGTGGTAAGACGCTATAGGCGCTGACGCGCCGGCGAGGTAACCGACGAGAGCGAAGCATCGCGGCCCGCCAGTCGCTTTTCCCTAACGAGATTAATTTGTTTTATGAGCAACCTCGACCGCCACTCAGTCGCTAAGCGACACACCGGAGTCACTCTCGGAATCCTGCACTTTTCGCTCCGATTTCGTTTCAACACTTCGAACCCGGACTTGATCTCGTTCCCGAGCTTTCAGCGGCTTTTCGCGCTCTCACTTCCGCTATTTCTATTTCTCATTTTTTTCCCTCCATTATTATTTATTCGTCCTTCATTTTTATCAAATTTTTTTTTCATCATTTTTTCAATATCCCAAGGAGGTTGTGTTGGTATTACCAATAATCAAAGGACTGTATTTTATTTTTTTTAATATTCAAATATTGTGTGCTTGTGTTGGTATTCGAAATCATTCATTTTGAAATATTTTCAATAATTTAAAGGGGTCGTATTAACAGTTGTTTAAGATATTGGCTATCTTCTATGATTTTTATCTATTTATTTGATAATTTCAGATTTTTTCTAATTTCAATTTTCTTAGTGTTCTGTCAAAATACTTAAGTCATTCTTAAATTTTTTTGAATGTTAAATAAAAGGATAGTATGTTTTATTTTTATTAAAGAAATTTGCTGTAAATTCTGCCATAGAGACCTCGAGTCGAAATATGCATTTAAAAATTAAAATACTCATTTAAATGATCGATGATTTGTTTATCTACACAATTTTTTTTTCTTACTGTATACAGTTTCATTATAACTCTACAAAATACAATTTTGAAAAGATTTTCACCTGATACAACACCACGACCACCTTAAAAAATTATCTAGAAGATTTATAATTAACAAACTATACTAAAAAATAGATAAAGTATAAACGTTTCGGTACTTTTATTTACTATTAAAAATCATTTTAAATTTAAAAAAAATATAAAATGGATTTCGCTAAAATATTAAAGAGCAATTTATATCTAAATTCGAAGCAGATTCTTTAATTTGAATATTTCAAAAAATAAATATAAATTCAAAAAACCCTTAGACGTTTAACTATTGACACGTTTACCTTTTATAAATGATTGACGAGAACAGAGACGAGTCTATATATAAAGAAAAAGGACGAAAAGAGAATAAATTAGAGTGAGAAAATATTCAGCACGTCCGCGACCAATTAGGGGACATAGTAAGTGTTTACGTAAATCGAATTATATGGGAGTGGTTACACGCGTGTGGGTACGAGACAGAGGATCCGAATACACGTAGAGAAGCGATCCTGATGGTCGCACGAGGGGGTTGGTGCATGAGAGAAGCGTTTTCCGTCTGGCGCATGCGTCCATGGGGGCGTCAATACGGGAAAGCTCACTCCGCATACGCTACCCTTTCTCGCGATCCTTTGTTGCACACACGTACAAGCAAATACCATCTTCAGGTGAAAGAATACCTGAGCTCGGTTGCGTCACGTCCAACTTATAAAACTAAAAATTTACTTAAAATTTTATATATTTCCCATTTCTATTGATTTTCTTAAGTGATTAAATTAAAAATAATTAAAAAACAAAATAATTATTAAAGTTAAAAATTGAATATAATTAAAGTAGTTAAGAAAATAATTACTGTACAATTAAATAATTACATTAAAAAGTGTAACAAGTTATTGAAGGTATACTTTGATAACAAAAAATGGTTTTTTTGAGAAAAATTTTTAAGAAAATTGTACATTTCGTGGAAAAATTCGATCGAAGGATTGAAAAAAATGTCTAGCGATGGTGTCATACAATTTTTGGTTATTTATAGTTTTAATTTTATTTTTTTCTAATTAAATATGTTTAGTAATACTCACAAAATGTGTTTACTAAAATAATATAAAAATATAGTTCTGACGTTTATTACAAAAAAAAATATTATTGAGAAAAGGTCATATAATTTGTTTATTAGATCAAATATAGCCTAAAGATCATATCAATTCCCTCGCTTCCTCTACAAACATTATTCTGTTAATTGGATGAAGACAAACATCCACAAAACTTTCTATAATGTATACAAGCATACATACATATACTTGTATAATTGTTCAATTATATATTCACTTTTGAAAGTGTGTTATTTCGTTACAGTTTGATATAAATATTGAATTTATGTTGTTGATGAATATTGAAATTTTTTAAGATTTTCACAATAGTAGTCTATTTCAGTTATTCCATAAAATAAAGTCAAGCTCATGAGGCGACCCCCTCTGATTTTTTTTAAACTCTAAACTTTGAGAATACATTCTCTATGTAACAAAAAAAATATCCTGTTAATGGTAGCCCTTATTATACAGCCATTTTGAAGTTATGACTTTTTACATTTTTGAAAAAATTTTTTTTTCAACTTTTTCTCCAATTTTTTGACGTACAAAACTTTTCTATAAAAATTGAAAAAAAATAGTGGTGGAAAAATTTCTCACCTTTTTAATGGAAGTATTCATTTTTCATCATATATACCACAGAAGACCCTTAAAAATTTAATTAATGTGAAAAAAAAATGATTTTTCTCACGGTGCGGCCTCTGCTCAATTTTGATATATTTTTCTGAAAGCTGAGACTTTTTCCCACAAAATATGTGATTTTCACGGTGGGCATATTTTTTGTTTTGTTACAATTAAATGAAATGAGGTTGACATCATTATGAGGTTGACAAATTTACTATGGTCAACAGTAAAAATTAACAAGATTTTCATATTCATAGTTTATTTTCATATATCAATCAGCACTGTTTCTGACAACATATATGGTCCAACGTTACGAAATAACATAGTAATTTTTACAATAAAACTCTGTCCATGTATATAATAATTTGTATATAGTTGTCACTTTTGCATAGTAAAATTTCCCATTCTTTTCTCTCATTCTTTTCAGTAAAAAAATGTCTGCATCTGGAAGAAAAATCCGTCATCTAAAAAATAACTAAATATTTGTCGAATTTTCGAAGACGGTTTCGAAGTGCTTGCAAGAAAAGTCCAAGGATAAAGGAGCGAGTACGTAGACAATGTATAAAGTGGAAAAAGTGGATACGCGTCGTCGTTGCTACTGGAATTCTCAGCAAGGGAATGTCTTGTATTTTTTTACATTGGAAGAAAGAAGTAGGGAGGATTGGAGGAAAAGAGAGAGAGAGAGAGAGAGACAAAGAGAGATGAAAAGCGAGGGAGAGAGAGAGAGAGAAAAAAAGAACGATTTGTGCCCGGGGCCACGCTGCGGAGCAGACTCGTTCGCAGATTCCAATTTCGAGACGTCCCAGCAGCGTTACAAGCACCGGGAAAAGTTCCTCGAGCAGCTAGAGGCGAAAGCAACCTCCGGAATATCGCTGCGGTATCTGCGATGCGAAAAATAAGAAAAATACACTCTCTTTTCTCATTTTTCTGGCTCCTGCCTTTTTCCCGCTACCGCGATAAGGGCCCTGGCTGCCCTGCTCACGGGCGAAACGCGAACGCCCAAGAAAAAGGACGAGGAGAGCCTCCGCGTGCGACGCACAATCCCTTCGCCCCCGAAACTCCGCGAGTTTCAATCAGTCCGCACGCCCTTTTCTCTTTTTGCCCCCCGCCCGCTCGCCCCGCCAATTTTCGCCCGTCTCTTTCACGACGCCGAAATTTACCGGGCAGCCGGAAGCGATTTCGCCGATACCGATGCCAGAACTTTGAGTTAATCGTCAATGAAATTGTTGTGAGGAGTTCATTCACGTTCCGGCATTGATTTTAGCAGAAGATTTACGGTCAACTTATCCAGAGCGATTATTTTTATCGTTAAGGTGATATGGACATGGTATCGTTTTTTACTTATTTTGTTAAAATTTTTCATAAACTTTCTTTACCGTCATATGTACATGTATGCCAATTTTCAGAAGGTTTCACCATGCG
>JAPYYW010000345.1:0-70465 GCA_030522545.1 Cremastinae sp. A BG-2022a | reverse complement strand
ACTCATCGACCTAAAATAAAATTAATACTCCACTCTCTCGTATATATATATATATATATATATGTAGTGTGTATTTTAATGCTGATGATTGACGAGTGCGCTCTCGGCGCGCATACTTGTTCATTATTTCACTCTCTCATCACATTATTTTCCTCCCCGCATTCGATACTTATATCTTAGCTTCTAAATCAGTTTGTTAATAACCTACTAATTCTCGTATATCGCGACGAATGATTGTTAATTAAACATTGGTCTACATTATATTTACGTAATTATATTGTATTCTTGAATCTATATACGCATTGGCCGATGCAACACGTTCGTAAAATAGACGGCGCTATCGCACAGGATAAATATATAATAATCGTATAGTGGGCGAGTAAGTTGTTGAATGAAATGGTGGAAAGAAAAAGGATCGAGAAGAGAGAATATACATATATAGGGGAAGGGTGCATGGGCTTGCGAGAAAATAAAGGCATGTGCGCGTAGTTGTTGATAATTTGAAAATTACTTGGTATCTTCTCTCTCTCTCTCTCTCTCTCTCTCTCTCTCTCTCTCTGTCTCTCATCGCTTGATGATATAATATAAATGTATATTTGAAGGGAACACAATGTGGAGATGGCAGATATTTGATGAAATTCTGCCTCGTAATGCGGAGTGGTCGTCGTCGTCGTCGTCGTCTGACGTCATCAACGCTTGTCGATTTCAGCAGAGTCGTCTCCTCGTTATATGTCCGCACCACCGCTGCCCAGACCGGGTTTCGAGTCAGCCGGGACTTGCTTTTGGAAACAGTCGTCCAAGAATTGGGCCATCGACCGATACAAATGAGCCCTGACGCCAGCGAGACTGTGACCGACGTCGGGATAAACCTAAAAGGCATCGTTCATATTCGTTCGTATATGATAAACTATAGTATGTGTAGGAGGGGAGAAAGAAAGAGAAAGAAAGAGAAAGATAACCTGCTGGCGGAAAAGAATGCCCTTTTTGGCGAGATGTCGAGCGAGGAGCATCGACTGTTGAAAGTGGACGTTGTCGTCGGCGGTACCGTGCACAAGATAAAACATCTTGTCCTCGAGATACTCGATCTTGTTGTAAACGTCGGACTCGGCGTATCCCTTGTAGTTGGAAGTAACATTTGGTAAGCCCATGTAACGTTCAGCATAGGCAGAATCTATATATATGAGAGGCGAATAATAAGCATCATCAGAGGATATAGTAAATATATTAAGAGGTGGGATATATTATGCTGATGGAATACTTACCGTACAATTTCCAGGAGACTATCGGGGCAACGCTGATTCCGCACTTAAATACGTCCTGTTCGGGCTTGGCGAGAGCGAGAACAGCCGCGAATCCGCCGTAGCTCCATCCCCAAATGGCGACCCTTCGCTTATCGACAAAGTGAAGCGAGTCCCGAAGGTACTCGGTTACCTCGAGCTGATCGTCCACCTCGAGACTCCCAAGCTGATAGTAAACTTCGTACATAATCTTGTAACCTTGGCCACCGCTGCCCCGGCCGTCGATCTGAGCGACGATCACGTTCTTCTGGCTCGCGAGATAAGTGTTCCAATCGATCTTGAACATGTCCGTTACGAGCTGAGAGCCCGGCCCACCGTAAACTTGCACGACCATCGGGTAACGCGTTATCTCGTCCTCTCGCAACCCAGGCGGCAAGTGCAACCTCACCTGGGCATTGTAACCCCCGCTTATGTGCACCGGAAATGTTTTTATTTGAGGTAAAGCTATTTTCCCCATTTTTTCCTGAAACATGTGTATTTTTTCATCCGCGGCCCTTATACCTCATCCTCTATATTCTCTATATTCCATCGCGAGTCAGGATATATCTATATTATAACACATATATATCACCTTGAGCAAGGTATTGTTTTGCAACAATCCGATGAACCTTGGCGTTGGCAATTCAGTTTTGTACAGAGCCGTTGTTGGCACTCCAGGACCGAGACACTCTAGCACAAAGTATGCCAGATTCGGCGAGAATATTGCGCTGTGATACTGACAAGTCTCAACAGTCTCTACAAAATAATCCATCCACCATATCACTTTTTACATTACACACCTGCTTATTCCTTTTCAAATTTATCCCTATTTTATTATTTTCATATAATACTATATATATATATATTTATTTATTATTCGACACTATAACAAAAACAACCAACAATCATACAACGAGGATTTTCGTTACTTTTTTCCCGATTTTTTTCTTTTCTTTTTTCGATGGAATCAAATCTATGCATGTACCCATATAATAGAGTATACTATACACACACTATTGTTAAGATAAAAAGTGGTGCACTAAAATATTGTATATATATATATCTACACATATTTTTTAATTCTTTTTCGTATATAGTATATAAATTGAATATTCCATCGATAAAATAACTCTGCGTTTTTCTTTTTCTTTTTCTTTTTCTTTTTTACGTATGCAGCATATACAGCGATGAAAAATGCATTTATATCACGCACGCACACACCGATAAACGTATCCGGCCAACAATGAAAAAATATGCGCATGTCTGTGTATGCGTATATGCGCGTATGTATGCATACATAAAACATTGAACATGTGAAAGTGTCTGATGCGCAGCGTGTGTGTTATTTTATTGAGACTGAACATTGAAATAATTCACAATATCGACCTCTATAATATGCATCTATATATCTAAACAGCAACGTCGCAATAATAATCGACGTGTTTGCGCACACAAGTTCGTACTCTGTACTGTATAGTATATAGTTTTCGTTAAAACAGGTGGTGAGGTACAGAAATAGAGTGCTTCACAGAGTTCAACAACGCGTGTGTTACCTCGTGCCTTCTATTATTTTCGATAAATAATTATTCCTTTTTTTTTGTCAATTGAATAAGAGGCTACAAGCAATAATATCAAACATTGACCGTATAAAACCGAATAAATTCGAGCCAAATTGTATGTTTGTTGTTAAATGTTGTTGCAAAATGTATCATTATATCATGAGTGAATATGCATGCTGAAGAAGAGAGAAAAAAAAAAAAAAGTTTTGCTGACAAGACAAATGTCATCTGAGATGTTTAGTGACCGTACTGGCAGACGTGGTGTGTTCGGTGCTGTCCGTCTCGTTTGGCAACCCATCGAAAACTTCCGTTAATTCAACATTTACATCGCCTGTTGTATCTGTGAATTTTTGTTTTCGTTTTTTTTTTTTCTTATTCACCAGAAATTAAAAAGAAACACCTCTCAACGCCTAGTACTTCCGCTTTTTGGTTGAAATACAATATATTTACATGAGCTATTCCACACCGTTTCGACCACTTTTACGCACTTTGACCCCCTTCGATTTCGCTTTAACTTTTTTATCATTTTCTATCCTATTGAAAACCTCTCTGAGAATATTTTCAGTTTTTTTTTCACTCAATCCAAAAAAAGTTATGAATTTTTGAAAAAAATGCTCCTTTTTTTAAATAGCCATAACTTTTTCAAAAATTGAGTTTTCGGGACGTTGTTTTTTAATTTTCGTAATCGAAAAAACATCACTTTGACAAAATTTGAGGATTCGGAAAAAATGTCAAAGTTTTTTATAAAAAATTTTAAAAAATCCATGAAGATAGATATGAATAATTTTGATTTATTTTTTATTAAAAAGTACATCTAATTACGAAAATTTCAAAAAAAAACGTCCCGATAATTCCATTTTGTGAAAAAGTTATGGCTATTTAAAAAAAAAGAGCATTTTTTTCAAAAATTCATGACTTTTTTTGGATTGGATAAAAAAATTTGAAAAAATTCTCAGAGTGGTTTTCAATAGGGTAGAAAATGATAAAAAAAGTTTTAGCAAAATCGAAGAGGGTCCGGTCTAAAAGTGGTCGAAACGGTGGGGAATAGCTCATATATATATATATATATATATATATATATATATATATATACGTGTGTGTGTGTGTGTGTGCGCGTGAATATATATAATATATAAATAACGCATAGGCCAGGAGAAAATGTACATCGCTCGAGGGAAGCTCTTTTCTCCCTTTCTTTTTTTGAAAAATCATCGGAATCTTCAGTTATCCACAAAAATGATGAGACACACACGCACGAGAGCTTCTTTTTAAAACGAACATGTTTGTAAACGAATATTTTTTTCAAAAATATGTTTTGCTGGTGAGCCTTTTAAAATCACTTTTTTCATTCAAAAAATTGAAGGACACATCACAAAGATTCATAAAATAAGTGAAAAAAAAAACAATACGTAAAGCTTCAAATATACATATATCTCAAAAAACAATAGCCCGTACATGTGATTTGTATAAACATCCTTATTGTATGTACTAATTTTATATACATATATATATATGTGTGTGTTTGGGTGTGCCAAATTAAGAAATAAAATTGTTTTTCCTCGATGAAACAGGCTAAAAAGTTTAAGGGAGGCGAAAAAAGAATCCTGCGTTTAAAGCGGAGCTCTTAATATTAATATTTAGAGGTGTCGCTATTCGTACTTTTTTAGAAGAAAAAGTTTTTTTTTCTTTACTTTTGTAGTTCCGCATTCGCCCATTCTATATGGCTTATATAGATAAGCCAATAATATATTTTTGTAGGAAATTGAACGCTATACAAAAAAGGTCTCTTACATTTTTTTCATAGAGATAGCCGATTTAAAGATATTCAAGCGTAAACTTCTAAAAGTATGAAAATTCCCATTTTTTTCTTATCAAATCGAAACTAATAACTTCAATATTGTTTCAAAAATTATTTTTCATCGTAAAACTATCTCTATGAAAAAAATGTAAGAGACCTTTTTTGTGGAGCGTTCAATTTCCTACAAAAATACGTTATTGGGTTCTCTGTAGAATGAGCGAATGCAGAACTACAAAAATGAAGAAAAAAAAAAATTTTCCCATGTTGCTTAAATGGAAAATAAAAAAGTACGAATAGCGACCTCTAAATATTAATATTAAGAGCTCCGCTTTAAACAGGATTCTTTTTTCGTATCCCTTAAACTTTTTAGCCTGTTTCATCGACGAAAAACAAATTTTTTTAATTTGGCACATCCTTATATATATATATATATGTGTGTGTGTGTATATATTTATATATATTTATAAGATAAGAAAAAATAGTTATATTGTTTGTATATAAATGTATTAAATATATCGTAACTAACACCGAAGCTTTGTTTCTAACATTTCTACCTGATATTAATACCTCATGTAAGCCACAGGTGAACGTCGCATCGTGTCAATTTGCTCGTGGCCGATTGACAGGGTATATAAGAAAGAAAATGAAGAATTTAATCAAACAAAGCGACTTGCATTGATTTCTATCTCTCTCTGTGTGTGTGTGTGTGTATGTGTACCCTGCGTATGCGAGATAAGGGAGCAGATTGAAGACCTTCGTCATGACCTTCTGATTCAGCAATGGGGGAAACATTATTAGAGCGTGTGTATCTTCTATATATGTATATAAATATGAATTGCCACATTTTTTTCAGAATGTTTTTATGTGAAAAAACTTGTCGAAAATCGATGGGAAACGTTGGAAATTCCGATGATAAAATGGGGACGTCCGCACGCCGATGAACTTGTGAGAAAATCATCTCATATATATAAAAATGTAGCCTCCGTGTATGTTTGTGTCCGCACAAAACTCGGAAAGTAGACGATATGGATTGACTTTAATAAATTGTTATAAAACATTTTAACACAACAATTGTTTATTGTATATGCGGATAGTATTTATTCGGAAATTGGAGCGGGAACGGAAGATTTGAAAATATTTGCCAGATATGACTATATCTTCAATAAGACGTGATAACTTTTAGAATAATCGATATACTATATATATATAGCTTTATTCTCTTCATTTTGGATAAATCTTGAGAAATTAGCCTTAATTGAGTTGATTTCGTCAAGCGCGAAAGAAAATCGACGACGAATTCTTATTGAGCAAGCCAAATAAGTGATTATTATTTTTTATTTTTCAATATCAATTGTTAAACTGTGTCCCGATGAATAAGTATAACATATTTTCGTTATATGTATACGAAAAATTTCCGATCGAGTAAGGTCATAAGAGGGAAAAAATTTTGCGAATTTTTCAAGGTGTATATACTATTTTATACACCCTCTTTCCATTTATTCAAAAATCTTCAAGGCATATGTCAGCATATGACATATATTGAATAATTGACGAATCGTCGTAATTCCCGGCGATGTTAGGCCATTCGCTTAGTTTTGCAAAGATAATCTTGAAAAATCAGGCATCAGTGAATAAAAAGGGGGGGGGGGTTGAGGGGTTTGGGTCGTAGCATATATAGTGTCTGTGTGTGTGTTTTTATATATGGATATATATAGGACTTACTGGTCGGTGGTCTCTTCCTATTGTTGTTTTGATCTTGTTTCGGAGTGTCGGGCGGGGATGGCCGGGGTTGATCCTTGTTGACTGCGTTTTCAACGTCAGTCTCGTACTGATCGCTCCAATCGTTTTTGTCGGTCCAGCTCGTGTAGCGGTTGGCAATGCCGGCGTGAAGATCCGTCTCGGTATCGGTCTCGAGGGCGTAACGGCCCTCGGCCTTGGCAGCTTTCGTACAAGTAATGCAAAACGGTGAATGCAGCGACCTCCCGCTTTCCGGCAAAATCGAACTTACTCGATACAAGTGTCGCTGTCCCGGTCGCAGCGGTGGAATCGAGATAAAGTATCTACAAACTCGTATCATTTTAATAAATCCTTTTATTACAATAATAAATAATAAATAATAAGGGAATGTGGTTATATACATGGTATCGTTGTCCTCGTCCCAGGCGAGGATTTTAGTAACCTCGCAGCGACCGTGCGTCAAGGGTACCATTTGCTTCTTTATAACGTTTACCCAGACAATGTGCTTGTAAAAACCAGCTTCCGGGCCGTCTCGGACGGGAGCTATCGCTATGTAGCTGCTACCATTGGCCGAAAATATTGGAGGCTCCGGCGGAGTGTCGACCCAGCCCCTCGACTCTGAGATTCGTTGAATATCCTGAATATACATATCCGCGATTAGAGCCTATATGCGCACTTTTATTTCCTTCCCCGCATTATTTCAATCGTTAAACTTTTTCTTTTTCTTTCTTTCTTTCTTTCTTTCTTTCTTTCTTTCTTTCTTTCTCCTTTCGCACAGCATAAATGATGTATATATACGCATATACAATGACTGACCATACAATTCCAAGTCGGACTCTTGCACACGCTTATTATCGACAAATTTTGTGCACGCGTCAACCAGGTTATGCAAACTTCTGTCAGAGAGATCCAGGAGGCTGCCGTGAAATAATGCTCTCTGTAATATACGTATAAATTCAACATAAATTTAGTAAGATTAATAAAGGTTGACGGTATCGGCATAATATAGGTACATATATTGAGAATAGTGAAAAGTAACCGACACGTGCTCGAGCGCAGCTGGCGGCGTGACTACTTTCTTGCGAATTTTCTTCGGATCGGCCAGATCGGCAACGTACAGTTGCACCGTGGGATTCGGTGTTCCCGGCTACAGACGCACCATCGCGATTATTCATTTATTTCTTTCTTACACATATATATATTTAAATGTAATACAATAATAATAATACGGATACCTTTGGATATCTCAAAGATCGAATGCCGGGGTAAAGCGCCCTAATGTCCTCTCCGAAGGAGGATATATGCATCTCCTCGACGAGAGAGTCGTTGAAAGTCGCATAGAGCATCATATGACCGTCTCTCGACATCCAGATTGCTTGGCCACTCCGTAAAATTTCCTCTGGGATATTAAGTATATTCCGAAATAAATATGCAATAATAAACGGGCAGAATATAGCAGCAGCAGCAGCAAACCCCCCCTCCCCTCCCCCCTTTCACTTTAACTATATTATATATTATTGCAACGCGCGCAGAGAGCGAGAATATATATCTATATCTATATTAAAAAAGACACGAAGCCTCTAATCGATTCATTTTGGCAAAGCTCTACTTATTTCAAAATATTCAACGTGCCCTGCTTCAGAAATAATAACGTAAACATAAAAAAAAAAGAGAGAGCGAGAAAATTCGTCGAGCGTAACGAGGAAAAAAAATGTTCAAATTTTCGTTAATCACTACGTCATTATTGTTTCCATGGTGATCGGTCGAGGTCGAGTGCGGAAAAACCGATTAAGGCCTTAATTGTTCTATTTTATGACGAAATTTGGAATCAGTTGCCCGGTAGAGAGTGTCGGGGTAGGATGTGTCGGGCCTTGCAGGGTAGTTCGGTACCGAAAAACATTTTGTAGAAATTCGACAAGTGCAATCGAGTGTCAGTTCCGATGTAATTTTCAATCATCCGAAAAGTGAATAGTTTAGTGTTTCTAATTAATAATATCGTTTCAAAATATACTTTTTTGAAATGTCGGTGCGGATGTTTCCTATATATGAAAAAAAGATGAAACCTGTAATCAATTAATCGTTGAATAGAGTGCATTATGCGAATCAGTTGCATGAAGAATGTGCGTCTAGAAGAAGCGCAAAATATCAATCAAAAAAAGTGAATAAAGTGTCAAACATTGTCGCTCGTATATACATATAAAATAAAACAATAAATCAATAAGTATTATATAGGTATATAATAAGATCTATATACACAGTGATATATATATATATATAATGAAAATAAAGTGCGCACCCTCGTACAACCAGTCGGGAAATCCATTGGAAATGATTCCAGGTACGGCGGTATCGGTTATCCGAAATTCATCGTTGCTCGTCGGATTTGGCTTGTAATAGATGTCGTAATCTTGAACCATGACAAGGCCATCATCTTTCGGGCTCCATTGAGCGTGAAGCAAATAAGGATGCCGATACTTTTCCGGATTTGGAGTAAGTGCAGCGATTTCGCTGATGCCCAATCGTTGCGATAACCAAACAAATTCATTCAAATTATTTCTTCAATTTCAATAATGCGACGGGCCGGCGGCAAATATAATAATAACACAAATATATATATATATATATATATACTGAGAGAATATGGCATAGAAAGACGAACCCTGTTTTGACGCTGTAAATGCTATACTGGGCGAGATAAGAGAATCGAAAGAGCTGCTTGACGTTTTGCGCTATCAGAAGATACTGCAGATCCGCCGAGAGGGAAAATTTCGCGGGGTTCAGACGTCTCTGCGCAAACAAGCCCATAATTAATAATTCATATACAATATAATACTACAATAATACTACATATATGCATATACGCTCTCTGATGAATAAATGGAAAAAACTTACAAAGTCTTGGTTGGACATGAGGCTCTGTGCTGTTATGTTTGGATCGGAAGCGTCGAGAAGAGATATGCCACCCCAGGCATCGCGATAACATATGTATTTGCCTTGCACCCAGGTCCCATTGAACAATGGCGGAGACAATTCGCCCGACAGAACCTTATTATGTTTTGTTGTTGGATCGAGCAAACAGACAAGATTCCCATTGATGAAAATAACCGAGCAGACAGACACCCATACATTCTATGTATATTCTACGCATCATAAATCGCACATACTATGCAGTACATATATAGTATATTAAAAATATATGGTTATATATAGCACGGATGCATCGTTTATTCCCCGCTTATACTATATATACACATAGTATATGTGCGTATTTTGTATATTTCATCATCCAATATATAGAAAAATAATAAACGAGAAAAAGTTGAAAAATGATGATAAACATTAATTTATAATAATATTTACAGCATTTGAAGAAACTTATTTGGTATACGCGCGTTATAAGATAAAGCGGGCGGGCTACACATTATAAAATTCTCTCTGATGCATCTACGCATCAGTAATAATAAAAATACTTTTTTTTTTAAAATAAAAGCAGGTTTCTTTGTCGCACATGGTCGTTGAATTATTCGCCTCGTATATGGTGATGAGGGAATAAAAATAATGGTGGAAAAGATGAGATGTGTATTAAGACGGGATGTGTAAGTAAGAAAAGAGGAAAAAACATGAAAAAACACTTACTTCGGACAGTCGGAGTCGAGAACCCCTGACACGAGGACCCTCATCGGGGGGTGTCAGAAGTGCGACAGAGGTGACGATAAGAGCGAGGACCGCAATGATTACCAACAACGCTATCAAGATTCCTCGCCAGTTTCTTTGGTTAGGATTCGTCGAAACGAGCTCCTACATTCATTGACAAAATATAGTCACTCTTACTTTATACATATATTACGTTTCTGCTTCGATATGAAGTTTTGCATATTTTATCAACGCACCATTACTATTGTTGTTGTTGTTTTTATTATTATTATTATTAATATCATATAAAATCGCTAAAAACGATACGTATGTGTAATATATACTATACTATACGCGATTTTCCCGGATATACGATGAGTTTTATACGATGATGAGAGTGTAAAGAGAGAGTTTTCGCATAATGAATACGATATTATGCACGAGCAACAGGAGAAAAAGTGAGCGAAAAGAGGAACAAAAATAAATATAACGAGCATAAATAAATAAATAATAATAATAATAATCAGCAGATATTCCAGATATTTGTCGACATCTAAAACGAACTTGAACCAAATTTTAACTAATTATTTTGATGAGGGAATTAACCACTCTCGCAATCACAATTTTCGATTTTTTATCAGTCTCTTACGGAAATACCCGTATCTTTTGGTGAAATATTGAACTTGGATGCATTTAAAAGCCATATTTTCATAGGAAATTGAACGCTATGCAAAAAAGTTATCTTGTGAATTTTCCGTTAATCTCATCATCATTTCGCAAAGATATTTGCGAGAGGTTTAAGTTGAAAAATGGAAAAAATCATGATTTTTGCATCGTAATCACCACCACAAGTACAGTAAAAGCAGAATAAAATGGGCGCAAATACATATTGCCGTTTTGTAGAAAATAAACTGATGTTGAAAAATAATGCGGTCATTTGCGTCTAGTCGATTATAGATATGAAGCGTTAATAAGAATAAGATATTCGTATATATCTAAAGTTGAATGTTAAAATTTGAGGAAAATGGCTAAAAAGCGGTTAATAGATTGAACTTGAGCTACGACGAATATATATCTTGTTAACGCTTCGTCTAACCGACTAAATGCAAGAGAGAGAGAGCGCATTATTCATCAAGATCAGTCAATATCCTATATACAAAACAATAATAATGCATTGCCTACGATGCATGAGATTATTCTTGGGAGAATATATTATAAGCATGAGTGCAGGTGCGCGCGCGTATAGAGGAGAGAAAGGAGGAATAAGAGAGAGAGAGAGAGAGTGGGCCGGCGGGGGCGCAAGTGTCGAAGGGCAACCCCGCGATGAGAGGAGCGTGCGCATCGGAGCGTAACTTGGGGCTTGTTCGGTGACTGCTTTAATCGATAGAGAAATAAGGCCTCCCTGCTGCTGCTGCTGCTGCTGCTTCTGAGGAGCTCCCGCGCGCGCCTTTATTTAAGCCAGTTATCGCTTCAAAATATTATTATCGGTATATACGCATCAGTCAAAACTTTGATTTATCTCAGTTCATACATCCTTACCAAGTGATTTTTCAACTCGAGTTTATTCAAACAAGTTGCAGTTGCAGATTATTTCAAAAGCAACTTTATACAACTTAAATTATGAAAGAAAACGCGGCTGCGCTTCTTTTATTATATCGTGTCCTCATCGAGATCTCTTATTCATCATATCATTGTTTTATCAATATTATTTATAAATCGATCGCGCGCTGGTGATACACTTTAACACAATATATAATAAGCCGAAATAAAGGAGAAAAAAAAACGGCAGCGCGCGCGATTAGCCTCTGCTTCATGCCCCCGTAAAACCCTGCTGCTGCTGCTGCTTTTCCTCTCGCGATTGACAGCACGTCTCCGCGCGCCGCGACTGCCCCGCTCCGAATTTCATCATCGATCCCCACCATATATGTATCTTTACGAATTCGTATATCGTCCATCACTATTATAGGTCATGTATATTCACATATTATTATTATTTGTCGGCAACGCGCGTATATAGATATATATGTATATCAAGTTATATTTCTTCTTGACATACGTAAAAGCAAAAGTAAATGATTTTTGTCCCGCGCGGGGCTCGAATAATAATTATCAACACACGATGCGAGCCTTATTCTTCGCGGGAATGAAAAATCTCTTATGTATATACTATATGAATGGATATAGTATATAGGTCCCACCGCAATATGTATTTTTTTTATCGATCGGAAAAGTCTACATATTTATTTATTTATTTATTGCGAAAGCAGGTTCCTCTCTCTCCCTCCCTCTCTCTATATATATGCGCGTGCACACAATGATGAAGCGGCATAATGTATTAATAAAAGAATAAGATGACATAGTTGATGGAATAAAAAGCATATGAGAGTGCGGACCCGCGGCGCGTCCTCGCGACGGTGTAAACACACATGTCGCTCTAATATAGCGACGATCACGAAACTCAATCGCTTTTATTATTACTCTCATACCGTTTTTCCCCCTTATACTTATATATAGTTATATACAATCCAACGCATGCTCTATATAATACATTATATATATATATATATACATATACCGATGTACATGTGCGTATATGTAATAGAGTATATGACAATAAGTAATGACGGGGTAATAATCCTCCTGATGATGTCAGGAGGTGCGAGATGTACACGCGTTTATTTATTCTTCTAGCTATATATCGCGCGCTGCATGTTGAAATGGAAAACGGAACGAAACGAAAGCCATTAGCGCGCGCGGCATCAGCCTAACGTCAAACATCAAATGAGTAGATTCAAACTTGTATTTTTCAAAACACACACGACGCATGTCCGCGCGCACTAAACGCAGATATAGAAAAAAGCAAGATCAATATATAGCGGTGCTATTGTATATATATATATATATGCTACTGTATAGTATATATAATAATTGAATGTGAATTTAAAAAAAAAATTGAAGATGATGAATAAAATATTAGTATATGCGCGGTGTACTGTATGCTCATAATCGCTGTACTATATAGGTTTTTTTTTCATGTACCTCGTCGTCGTACATGTTGTCGTTGTCCGCCATCGCGCTTTTATTATATCAACTTTGTTATTATTCGGATGTGACAAATTTCGGCGCGGCGAACGAACAATAGTCTTCGAATTCGAGAAATGCCATGCACAGTTATAGTCGCGGGGGGTAGAATCGTTGATTATTTTATTGGGATCGCCGCCGCCGCCGCCGCCGCCGCTTTTTGTCGTCGTCGTCGTCGTCGTTGTATTCCTTCCTTTTTCGGGGATTATTAATTAACGGAGAAAGAATAAAAAGTAGTTGTGGTGGTAGTACGAGCGTCGGGGCATCTCGTATGTTTCCTGATGGCCAAAATAATCGCTTGTCAGACTCTCCGCGCACCCCGGGAATAACCGTCGCGCGAGCTTTTCGCCAGTCTCACCCAGCACGGTGTCTCTCAGTCACTGCGAGAGCATGCTGCGTTTCTCCGTCAATACAATTCTCTCTCTCTCTCTCCCTCTGTATATGCGTAAGGTGTATATATATATATATATATATATAATGTAAGCCTGCTCTTTTGGAGTGATGCTGCGAGTGCTGATGCGGTGCCCGGAGTCTGCGCCCTCGACTACTTGCGCGGGCTAGTGCGAGAGCAGCTCATCGCCAACATATACAGTGTGCATGTGTATATAGGCTCTGGAAAAACAGAGAGAACAGAGATATATGTATATAGAGGAGGAAATAAGCATCGTCCGCAAGCACGAGAGCAAAGCACAGAGTACACACGCCTAATATATACGCGCCTTATTATTATTATTATGGCGGTCTCGATAATATACTGCTCATCAGGATTTCAATGAAATTTCGTCATCAGTTTTCGCAACGTCGATTTGACCAGATGGCAATGCAGAGTATTTAATTCTATATAGAAATCGCGACCTATCGACGATGGATTATTCACTTTACATTTTTACTAGACATTGCATTTTAACAGAACAACATTTGTATAGACTTATTTTTATTTCGATATTGCAGCGAAAACGGGGAACATTTGAAAATATTTGACAATAAATGACCATCTTCAAGACACGTGTGATACATTGTAAAATATAATAACATAATTCTAGCGCGATTCTCTTCATTTTACAAAAATCTTTAAAAATCACTCTTAATAAAGTTTATTTCATCAAGTGACAGTGTGAATTTGTCAACGAATTAACTGATTTTTGGATCATTTTGTTTATTTTTCAATATGAATTCTTGAATTCTGCCTCGAATAATTCACTTTTTTTTGTTATCTACAGGAAATAAGGTCCGATCGAGTAAGGTCTTGAAATCGAAATTAAAAAATTTGAAAAATATTGCGAATTTTTCCATTTTTTCAAAAATCTTCAAGGCGTCATAACTTTTTTTGAAAATTCACGTTTTAACGTAATTCCAACGCCATTCGTTTAGTTTTGCAAAAATCTTAAAAAATCCTACTTTATAAAGTTCATTTCGTCAAGAAAAAGGAAAGATGTTGCCAATTTAAATTTTCATGGGCCCACGAGGCACCCAGTGTGACTCTCCAAATTTTTTGAAATTTTTTTTTCTTTCGATTTTAAGAGCCAATTCGATCGGAAATGTCCCGTAGATAACGAAAATGTTAATTATTTGGGGCGAAATTGAAGAATTCATATTGAATGAACGAAAAAAGTGGATTTTGAATAAGTTTTTCTATTACCGCGAGGGCGCGAAGCCTGCTAGTATATCATCATATATAAGATTTATAGCGTGTGCGTATACGAAGAAAAGAACAACTTATTTTTTGAAATATGTGTTTATAATATATAGTATATTATTTAAAAGAGAGTTTTATATGTTGTGATCTCGCCTATTTGATAATGGAGCACAAAATATGCTCACAAAATAACATAAAAATATGTTTCGATGTGATAATTGTGATAACTGCTCGAGTAAATGGAGGCAGGCGCGTATTATATGTACGCATCATAACTGCATCAGCATCAGCTTTTGATGGAAGCTGATGCTCTCGTCGTTATTTGCCAACTGTTAATCCCTTAAGATCGCCCGCATCAGAGTATATAGAGCCAAAATAACGCACTTATACTTATACATTATTGTCTTTGAGACACAATAATAATCATATATATATATATATAGTATAGAGATCATTTTCTGCAGTTTGAGCCTGTGCTGTAGCTTCATTCGGGCATTTATTCTTATAGATGCGTATACTATATAGACTTATTTTGCACAATTTCGCACTGCTCTATGCGCTAGCAGCATTAAATTGTATAGACATTTTTTTCTCCCTCCAATTCCTTCCATTCCTCCGGCTTGTTGTTATTATATATTGCTGTTGTTATTTTATCATGCAGCGCATTCATCAGCGGGTGGGGGTTTACATTAAAACACTATAAACTTTTCCTGCTTTATTTTTATTGTATATCATCACGCGGAATCTGATGTACCCGGAAAAATAAAAAGCAACAGCGCATCAGATAATCAATAAATTATCTAAATGAAATATGTATATATACGCATATATATGCGTATTGTTCTTCTTTCGAAATATAATACACACGCGCGATTGTAATGTTGTTCGCGATGAGTAAGAAGAAAAAAAAATAAACAATAAGAGTGGTTTTCATCAGGTTTTTTAACAGTTATTGCTGTATATACCAAAGAAAAATGCGATGATAAAGAAAGGATACATGCATGCATGCACGGGGAGCAAGTGAAAAACAGAGATGAGACACACGTAATCGCCGCTCAAACTTCTGGATTAATAGAAATAATAATATATAGTAAAATATGTACTCGTAAAAATTTGGAATACATATTTATTATTGTGTATACATATTTGTAAAAGAAGAGGAGGAGAAGGAGGAGGAAGCGAAACAATAAAAGTAGAGTTGTTTTTGTTGAAATAAAATAAAAAGTACACGCCCGCGGTCCTAATTATCATGAGGTGCGTATGCGCGAATAAAAAATAAATAAAATAAATTCATCATGATGGAGTGTGCTTTAAATAATTCCTGGATTGTGTGTGAATATAGTGTGATCGATTAAGCTAATATTATATTGCGCTTACGTGATGAAATAATAATATAGCGAGCTGGCTCCGCGCAATAAAATCGCGTTGATGCCCGACGGCGGCGGCGGCGGCGGCGGCGGCGGCGGCGGCGGGGTGCAAATAATGAGAATGAAGAAAAAATAATATAAAAGCCGCGTGTGTGTCGCATACTGCTATACTATATGTATGAGAATAAAGCAGGATAAATAAGTGATACAATTTGCACATTGACGTATATTTGATTGTATGTTAATATACAAGTACTAATAATACGTACATAGATAGAGGATGGGGGGTGGGGGTGGGGGGCATTAGCGGGGGCGACGGGGAGGGCCGCGGCGCGCGGTGCAGAGTTCGCGCGCGGTGTCACGTGACTGCTGAAGATAGCGCGCCTCTTGCGGTAATACACGGGAGGTAGATACGTGTGGTGGTGGCGTGCGCGCGCTGTGCGTGTGCTGGCTGCTCCAGCAGCGAGAGAATAGTCATCGGCATCGGCACAATCCGCAGGTAGTACTTACAGAGCGCGGAGGAGAATAAGCCTGGACTTGAGACTGATCGGGCGCGTATTCAACGTCCTTTTTTATTTTTTTGCTTCGTTCCACGATGGAGGTATGTCATACATATTGTGTACGCATTTACGACAAATAAAAGTAATAACGCCCGCATTTTGGAAACAAAAAAAAAAGAAAGAAAAAAAAACAATACACATATTATTATATGTTTAATAACAGATCGAGATTGTTGGTAAAAATTCGCAATGGATGTGCAACGTCAACGTAAGTTTTCATTATCCTCTGTACAATAAGTCGCTATTTTGAATGAACATTTGGACATTGACATTATTATGATTGTCCATATACATTCAGGTAAGTCCGTCATCGACGATAAGAGACATAAAAGAGGAGCTATCAAAGAAGAAGAAGGCTCCTTGTGTTGAACGGCAAAGCTTGAAGAACGATCCCAGAGGGAAATCCTTGGCAGACTCTGAAAGTGTGAAAAATTTAGGGCTCAAAGCTGGATCTAAATTATATTACAAAGATCTTGGTGCACAAATTGGATGGAAGACTGTATTTCTGGTTGAATATGCCGGTCCTCTGCTGGTTTATCTCTGGCTGTACCAGAGACCGTGGATTTTTTATGGAACTACAGCAGAAGAAGACTACTCTGTGGATCCTGTTGTCCAGTAGGAGAATTTTTCTTATATTTCCTTCTTCTCTCTCTTTTATATTTTTTGTTTATTAGCTCATCCTCTAAGAGACAAACAAATGTTCAACAGTTGGGCCGCCATCTGCTGGAGTATTCACTACGCCAAGCGCCTCTTGGAGACTCTCTTTGTTCATCGTTTCAGTCATGCAACAATGCCTATGAGAAATTTATTTAAAAATTGCTCATACTATTGGTTATTCGCTATGTACGTAGCTTACCATGTTAATCATCCGGCGTACACAGCCCCCTGCAAGTGTTCCTCGTACGTTGGCCTGGCAATCTTTGCTATTTGCGAACTGGGTAACCTGAGCATTCATCTTGCTCTGAGGAATCTCAGACCACCGGGCACGACCCTCAGAAAAATTCCAATCCCCACCGGCAATCCGCTCACGTTGCTCTTTCATTTTGTCTCATGTCCAAATTACACATACGAAATTGGTAGTTGGATAGGTTTCACAATCATGACCAAGTGTCTTCCAGGTATAGTATTGAAATCCCCCTGTTTTTTTCTTTTTCTTTTTTTTTCTACCATATTTCACATTATTTATCAATAAAATTGTGCATTTGATGATTTGTTTTCAGCCGGACTCTTCATGCTTGCCGGAGCTTACCAAATGACAGTCTGGGCATTGGGAAAGCATCGAGCGTACAAAAAAGAATTTTCCAACTATCCGAAAAATCGCAAGGCCATCGTACCCTTCCTTCTCTAAGCGCATATAACGTACAATACAAGTCTTTGAAAACCTAATGGGTTCCTCGCCCGACGATGCAAGCGGTATATATTTATTTTCAAGCACCCTGCTTCTTTTCATTGCTCAATATACAGTGGATGGGGAGGCTGCACAACTTGTTCTGTCTCTTTATTTTTTTTTTTCGTTTTCGTATGTTTTTTAAGCGCGGTGGAATTCGTGTTTGGCTGAATTGCTCAACGACTTGACCAATGTTGAATCAATCGTTTTGAATATATTTACATAAACATCGGAATCGAAAAAATATACGATGAATCGGCATTTTGTTGACCTTCTTTGTTTGGCCGTGTCAGTCGAGGCAATAAAAAAAAAAAGAAGAAAGAAGATGGGAAAAAAAACTGACGCGCGTGATTTTTTTTTTTTTTCTTTGTTACAGAAAGAGAAAGAGAGGAAAAAAAATGAAGCAAACATGTCGCGCGATGGGTTTATTAAATCTATAACAAAATAAAATTGTGTTTTTAGTATATACTCTTATAGAATAGCTATGATAATATTAAGAATGAAATGGGGTGTATATAGAAAATAGGAGAAAAGCGATATGGGGCTCTCTCTCTCTCTCTCTCTATTTGTCTTTGAGCGAGGTGGTTTCTTCCGCGAGCAATCGTTTTATGTCGTCTCTGAGAGCAATTATTATTTGTTGACACTCGTGGATTTGCTGTCTGTACTGAAGTTTGAATATTTGGTGGCCGTGGCAAGCCTCGAATAATTTATTTCTCGCCTCTTGGGGAGTAAACTGAGTTTCGGTGAGACCCAATAGTCTTTCAACATCAAGAATGTGTTTCCTGCACGTGCTCAATTCTTTTCTCATGGCATTGAGCTCGAGGAGCAACTCGATATTCTCGTTAAGGAGTTTGTCTCTCTCCTTGGTAGAGTAGTGTTGGCTAGTTTGGTGAGAAGCAGCAGCAGCAGCAGCAGGTTGCTTTCTCAAGGAACGAACGGTCCTCTCGAGGTGATCTCGCTGCTTTGAAAATTCGCACTCGGCTCGTAATTCGTCGTGACGATTGCGTGACAATTCGTCATCGGCGCTATAACGATGATGAAGTTGGATAACGGCGTTTTTCAAGGCATGCGGATCTTGAATAGATTCGAGAGCCCCTGCCAGCTCGAAGCGAATCTTTCGCAACAATTGTTTTAATCTTCGGCCATTTATTATTTCAATTTGGTTGGCTCGCTTGGAGCCGTGCAATTTATCTCGAAGCTCTTGCAACTGGAGTTCAAGACTGACGTTAGTTTTGTGAATATTAATGAGCTCAGTTTCCATGTCGGTTATTTTATCATGAAGTTGCTTGATCTCCCGATCACGAGGCTCTATTTGACTCTTGAGCTCGCGAATCTTGTAATTAAGGACAAATTTGAATTTGTCCAATTCCTGATTGTCACGTTTGAGCTCGTAAATACGTATTTCCTTATCCTGAATGGTTACATCGCGCTCGGTTATTTCTTTCTTGAGATCAAGGAGATCCTTCTCGAGATCGTGGGTCGTCTTTCTCGTCTGGCTCTGCTGATTGTAAAAAGCGTCGATCTGCCGCTTGAGCTCCTCCGTTTCTTTCCGAGTCGCGTGATACTTGTTTCTCAGGAGGCCAGCTTCCCCCTTGAGCTTAAGAATCGTCCGAGATTCCTCGGCAAGTTTCGCCTCGTACTCGCTCCGTAGCTCAACTATTTCGCGATCGGCGTCCTCCTCGATTTGCCGCTTTGATTCTTCGTTGAGGATGACCTGGTGGGCCATTTCGTCGTGACTCTCGGCGAGCTCGAGGCCCTTTGAGTGTAATTCAGCCTCGTACCGAGCTCGCATACCTGCCAATTCGTCGAGCCTCTGCTTCTCCCCGACTTCCACATCGGCCTCGTACTTTATCCTCATCGCGTTGTTACCTTCCTCAAGCTCCCGATACTTGTCGTACTCGTTTATCAACTTGGCCTCACTGCTCATTTCGATCTTTCGGATCTCCTCCTCGTGCTCCCTCATCATTCTACCGATCTCTCTGTTTACGCTGTTGAGCTCGTTCCCCCGATCCTCCTGGATCCTCTCTATTTGAGCTCGTAATTCCTCGATTGCTTCGCAATAGCCCCGATGTATCTCCCTTACTTTATCGTTCTGCTGCACTTGGCTCTGTCTCATTTTGTAAGCGTGCTCCGTCTCGAGTTCCCGCATTCTCACGCTGAGCTCCTCTATTTTTCGTACCTTCTCCTCGAGGTCTCCCTTTTCAACGAGTATCTCATTGGTACGAGTCAACAGTGGTCCAGTCGCCGGGGGAGGGCCAGTAATCCCGGGAACATTGCGAACCGCGATGGGTGCTGCTTCGGGAAGGATTGCCTCGCTGCTCATCCCCAGCTGCTGCTTCTTCGCAACACGCCAAAAACACAGTGTTCCATCCTGAGCCCCCGAGACGAATACTTTCTCGTCGAACGAGAGACACATGCTCGTTATGTCCTCGGAATGGACATGAAATTCCATTATCTCGAGAGGATCCTGGAGAGGATATTTAACAAAGGCGATAAGACCTCCCGTTGCTCCGACAAGCATTCCAATATCCGGCTCTCTGCTAATTCCCCCGAGCATTCTCAAAAATAGGAAGCCGACGCCGTTAATATTGGTTCTGGTGGCAGCAGGAGCATCAAGGCCGATTGTAAACTCCCTCGTAACCGTATTATCTCGAATTTCACGAATTTTATCGTCACTCGTCGATATACAATATATGATTGTCCCATCGGCCGTTGCGACAACGTCTTTAAGGGCAACACCCTTCAGTATTATTTCACAAGTTCTCCGGCCGTTGGTTATGTCCCATTGGTAGAGAGCCCCCTCGGTACCGATGCTCAACAGCCTCATGTCGTTCTGGGACCACAACAGCCTCTTTATTATCCCGGTGTGCCCCTTGAGAAAGTATCTCTTGGTGAATTCAATAGTCGTATAAATTTGAATAATGTTGCCGTAAACGGCCGCGAATAGCTGTCCACCCTGGCAAAACGAGACCGTTTTGCAGTTTCTCACGGCTATTTCCTGGATCGTAACGAGATCCTCCAATAGGATGCTCATAAACCGGAGCTTGTCGGTGAAACCGATCAAGCAGAATAGCCCACTTGGATGAAGATCGAGGCAGTTTACCTCCTCCTCGTATTGTTTAACCATCAAGAGAGTTTCCCTCTCGTAGTCCCACAATCTAACGCTCCTGTCCTGCTTCCCGCCGCAGCTCATCACCGTCGATTTCCACGCGCACATCGATAGCCCCGTAATCGCTCCTTGATGCAGCTCCTCGCCCATAACTCTCATTATTGACGACTCGACCACATGAATTTCCGGGCCCCAGAGCTTTGCGCAAAACAGTTGTGACCAACCGGTCGTTACGACTAGAGTATCGTTGCTCGGGTTCACGCTCATACTATTTATTCTATTTAATAATAATTTATTCATCGTCCTCATCCCAATATCATCATCATCGTAATCCTTTTTTTTTTCCTCCTGCTCATCCTTCTCATCTCCTCCATCAACCTGCTTATTATCGTTATCCTGATGCTTTACGGGAAGGAGGTACGTGTGTCTTTTGATGCATTTGTGCTGACCCTCGCGTTCCCAAACGACAACTTTACCCGGGCCATGGCCATAAGCGAAACCCCGCTGAAACCCGATCAAACCTCTTATCTCGTTCGGCCAATTATTATTATTCATTCCAGCCGCTAGCCCGCTCGACATCCTCTTATCATTATTCTCCATCATATTCGTCTGTGAATTGCTCCCTGGTACAGCTGGAACACCACCACCAACGTACTCCTCCCGAATTTTCAAGTTCATCCAACTACTCTCCGACATGTTGTAAATATTCTTCAGCTCCCCGCTTTCCAGATACAATATCCGACCGTCGAGCGTTCCAACGAGCAACCTCTCCGTGTTTAACCAGCTCATCGAAGAGACGAGCAAATTTTCCGATTTTGAATAGCCATAAGGACGCCAAACCGTTTCGGAGACGGTCAAAAATTTAAACGTGTTGAGACCTCCGAGAGCGATCACGCCGCAATCCCCCGGATTACAGGCTATACATTTCACCAAACATTCCATATTCTGATGATTATTTCCAACTTTTATGCTAGACTCGACCTTGCCCTTTTCCCACGCGTAAAACAGCATCGTTTCGTCTGGCTCGCCGGTAACCGCGGCCAAACATCGGCTATCGTTACTGAACGAAACGCAGCTAAATTTCGTAACTCCTGGAGCATCGTACGGTATACCCAAAGATTTTTTTCTCCTCAAGCTATTCGCATCGTAGATATTTATCATCGGTTTCTCCCCCATTTCGCAGATCGCCACATATTTCCTTACAACAAAATAATTTAAAAAATACTCCAAATAGAGATAACATATCGAGAGAGAGACAGAGCAGTTTCTTTTACTTTACATATATTTATAATGTATGCGCTCAAAAGATTATATATTATTTTACTTGCTTACTTGCTAGGGGTTACTGCGATAATATTTATCTGATGCTTATTGTCCACCGCCAAGCGAAGCAATCTTTGACGATGTTGCGAAAAATTATGAAATGCAAGAGCATTACCAACAGGATACAATATTTCTGCATCGCTGAGATAATTTATATTTCCATCGACATCGGTCTTCAAACCGTAAAGAACCCGAGATTGAAGTACAGCTACCGATGACATACCGATTGCTATAATATATATATATATATATACGTGTCTTATATTCTGTTATTTCTTTTTTAAATATATATAATACAATATTGCACCACTCTTGAAAAACTTTTATTAATTATTATTGGGATACTTATTGTATGAACGTATCTCTAATCCCACTTTCATCCTTCTTATACATATATATATATTTGTTTAATTTATTATTCTTGATTGACAACGCAGTTTCTAGGGTTACGATAGATAGAGATCTATCGATCTCAACGCGCATTTATGCTCTGTATACGCTCATTACATAGAGAGTATATCCATATTACAAAAGAAACCTCTTTTACGAACCGAAAACTATAATTATATTGAGAAAATTTCTACCAGAGGGATATGCTACTGCATACATGCTACATATGTTTTTTATATTTCATTCGAAATATGTAAATAATGTAATAATGTATACGCATGTGCGTAGAGGTTACACATTAGAGACGCGTATACAGCGTTCGCTCATCTCGACAACAAATTTTTTATATGAAAATTACTACTATCCATCATGCGCACTTGTGAAAGTAACAAGTCTTATTAATTTCGTGATAATAACTGTCAACTTTTAATAAGTAATAAGACAATATAATTCAAGTTGCAAAATGTGTAAATATATGTGCATGTAATTATAACCTCAATGATCATCGCTTTGTGAAATAAATCAAGAGAAAAACGTATATGATTAAAAAATGTCGAGCGCTAAAGATAACGAAGAAAGAATAATCGTTAGGCGTAAATTAGATGATCACGAGGAGAGAGATGTAGGAAATTGTAAATATTGCGCAGAGCCGTGTAATCCTTACGAGAGACCAGGAATTAAGTGTCTAGGAGGCTGTTTCAAAATAATTCATATAAATTGCTTAAAACGTGGAGGTGTACCGAGTCCTCTTGCTGGCGATGTTTTCTTCAATTTAACTTGCAAAGAATGTAGCCCGTTGGGCGAAGTACTGACCAGAGACAAATTATCCTGGTTCGCCATTCTCGCATTGACTCTCTACAATCTAAGAGAGAAATCCAGTGGTATCAGTAAAAGAGGATATTTTCACTGGAAATCTGATATAAGCACATTTGTTGATCGAAACTGGGAGCATCTGTTTCAAAAGGGAACGTAAGTTTTGTTTTTTTTTTTTTTTATAATAATTGCTCATTTTATATTCTTTTGTTACACTTTCGTTTCTTTTCTTTAATTATTTCAGAAAAAGAAAAAAAAATTGGGTTGGAACGATATCTGGCACACTTTCCCATTTTAGTGGTATTTTCTTTAAATCAGGAACATTGGAATTGAATGAATCTGGATGGTGGAAATTGTGCGATACAGATCCACCGGAAGTATTGATAGATAAAAGTATGCGACGAGTCTATTCATTATTCTGTGTTTTATTGAAAAATAATAAAATAATAACAATAATTTCGTTGTTTAAAGATGTAAGACACGTTTTGGAGAGGAAACGACAGGTAACGGCAACACAGCCGAAAGTGTGCAACAACAGAGGATACGGAGGTAGTCCAACCGCTTCGGAATCGAGTTTATCATTCGGAGAGGATAGCAACTGCGCGTCTGAAATCCCGAGAGTTCCAGCCCTGTCCATGTATTCACGAGCTTACGTTGAACCGACGGAAGTCCTCTCGGACTTTCTACTCGCAGACGAGGATATACCAGCCGACATGGATATAGCTGACATGGAGGACAAACTCGATTTGAACAATTGTCACGAGACACTATCCATTGACGAAATAATGCACGATGTTCTCCTCGATAAAAATAATCCAAGTTTCAAAGCTCCACCATTTTGTCATACATTGAATAATCTCGTACCCGAATGGATGAACAGCGCATTGAATGAAACCTCCTCGAGCTATCCTATCGAAAAACTGGAGGAAACTCAAGAGCGGGACGAGGACGGATACAGTAGCGACAGTTTGACCTCGTTCAAGGAAACACCTTCTTCTCTCTTTACTACCAAGCCCAGGAGAGACTGGCCTTGGAAGAGAAATCTCGCTGCTACCCCAGGTTTTCCCATTTAAACAATTAATGCGATTATAATGAAAAACAAATTTAAATGCCAACAATTCTTTTTTTTTTCCCCCTTTTTTTCAGCTGAGAAAAAGCCTCGCATGAATCACCAAGAGGAAACTTATGTCCTCGAGTGCATAAGCAAGACAAATCTAGATTCATTCTCTTTGGCGAATCGTCGAATTTACCGGAAATTAGCAGTACGAAAACTCAAACGAGAATACAGCTTGCCCATTTTCAACATCGATCGTTATGGTGTTAATTCTGAGATTAAGCACAAAACAATCAGTAAATATGGAAATCGGGTACTCGATCGGTTTTTCAATGAAAATTCTGATGCTTTTTTTGAGCAACGTTTGCAAGGTCACCACGAGCCTTCGGCTGTTCACAGTCCTTACACGAACAGAATATTAAAACCGTTCATCAGAAGAGACGCGACCTGTAAACCTTTGTGGCTTCGAGTTATGAACGAGCTTTGTGCCAAAGTTAATAAGAATAATTCAGCATGGAAAGAAAAAACTCGAGGAACAATTGATTATTGTTACGTTCGACCTCATCACATTTCTTCCATCAACAGTTTGTGCAGTCAATTTTTCTGGCCTGGAATCGATCGTAGGTCTACTTTATTTATTTATATATATATATATAGATTTTTTTTAAATAAAATGTTTAAATTCGCAGTTACGGAATGCCTACAATATCCTGACTTCAGTTGCGTCGTATTGTACAAAAAATTAGTAATCGGCTTCGCAATTCTGGTGCCGGACGTTGGATGCAACGAGGCGTACATATCCTTTTTTTTAACACGTCCGGAGTGGCGAAATGCCGGAATTGGTACATTTATGCTCTACCATCTGATACAGACTTGCATGGGCAAGGACGTTACTCTTCACGTGTCAGTTACGAATCCAGCTTTAATTTTATATCAAAAATTCGGCTTCAAAATTGAAGAATTCGTACAGGATTTTTATGACAAATACATGCCGTCTGGATCCGGTGAATGCAGACACGCCCTTTTTTTAAGGCTCAGTAGATAATTTTTTTCTTTTCGTTTTTTTTTTCATCATTTTTATGCACCATGTGTCTGTACGGCTGAATAAATAATAAAACAACTATAGTAATCTCGATGAACTTTCAATATCGTGCGTGTGTACTGATCTATGTGCATGTAGTTGTACGCATCCTCGGTATATGTGTATATATATGTATATGCCATATCTTGCCTCTTTTCCGCGTGCTATGCTGATGAAATGGCATGACGCGCGTGTAATGTAAGCGATACAGCGATAAATCGCGGAATAAGGAATGAGAGCAGGCGTGTTACGTGTGTAGTACACACTGCTATGTGCGATGATAAAATGAACAATAAGTGCGAGTGGAATATATAAGGATTGAAAAAAAGAAAAAAAAACGGAGAAAATGAATGTCGTGACAGCCCTTAAATTTTATGTAACCCGGATGACTGAGGAGAGTGGTCCGGGAATGAAAGTGCTTCTCATGGACAAACAAACGGTGGGCAAATAATATTAGGTTATGCATACTGGCTGTCAACATTTTCTTTCAAACGATCTCACGCGATGATTAAATATTTGTATGCTAAATTTATTATTCAAGCCCATCTACATGATCCTTTTCATGTTTTCAGACCAGTATAATAAGCATTATTTACAGTCAGTCAGAAATTCTTATGAAGGAAGTTTATCTATTTGAGAAAATTGATGCTGCTGTGCGAGGCGACGGCTCCAAACATCTCAAGTGCATTGTCTTTATAAGGCCTACCAAAGAAAATGTTGCCTTACTGTGCACTGAACTCAGATCCCCAAAATATGGAGTATATTATATATGTAAGTATTTGTTCAATATCAGCACACTATATATTCCTTCGGCATACATCACCGGTTAAATGAAATCTTTATCATTGTGTACATGCGCATTGTTGTTGTTGTTGTTGTTTTTTTCTCATTTAAGACTTCAGTAACATAATAGCAAAAGCTGATATAAAACTACTGGCTGACAGCGACGAACAGGAAGTTGTGAGAGAAGTTCATGAATACTATGCCGATTACTTGGCAGTTAATCCACATTTGTTTTCTCTTGGAATCACGGGCTGTGCCGATGGTAAGCGCTCGATGATTTTTTTTCTTTACGCACCTTATTATTATTATTATTATTACATATATATATTTAAGTGCCTTGTCATTGTTTTTGTGAAATAAAAATGAACAATCGTCTGCTTATTATTGAATCAAGGCTCATCATGGAATCAGGAAGATCTGCACAGAACGTGCCAGGGTATAATATCAGTACTATTATCCTTGAAGAAATGTCCATACATACGATACCAATGCAGTTCAAAAATGGCGAAACGATTGGCGGAAAGCATACGCGAAGTTTTGACGAAAGAGTCAAACTCGTTCAAATTTCGGCAAGAAACAGATCCGATAATACTGATTGTTGACAGACGAGACGATCCGGTAACACCGTTGCTAAATCAGTGGACTTATCAAGCAATGGTTCACGAACTGTTAACGATAAACAACAATCGAGTTGATCTCTCGCATGTAAAAGGTATCTCGAGAGAGCTCAGAGAAGTCGTACTGAGCGCGGAACATGACGAATTTTATGCAAACGTCAGTAAATATTTATTCATTTTTTATATTTATTGGATAATTAAATATTTGTTTTCCATATGCTGCAATAACTTGTTGTGAAAAACAAACCCATCAACTTGCAGAATCTGTACCTGAATTTTGGTGAAATTGGCCAAACGATAAAAGAGCTTATGGATGAATTCCAGAAAAAGGCAAAGAAGCATCAAAAAGTTGAGAGCATTGCGGATATGAAGAATTTCGTTGAAATGTATCCGCGATTTAAAAAAATGTCCGGCACCGTATCGAAGCATGTTACGGTCGTTGGGGAACTGTCCAATCTCGTTGGGAAGCACAATTTGTTACAAGTATCAGAGACCGAGCAGGAGCTCAGCTGTCAGAATGATCATTCCAATCAACTTCAAAAAATAAGGAAGCTCATAAACAATCCAAAAGTGAGAGACGTCGATGCTACACGCCTGGTTATGCTTTACGCTCTTCACTACGAAAAACATTCCAATAACGATATTGCTGGTCTGTTGGACATGTTAAAAAAGCGGGATGTTCCAGAAAAGTATACCAAGGTGAAAATATAATGGAAAGAAATTTTGAAAATAATAATAATAATTTTTTTTATTATTATTATTATTATTATTATATCTTTTAAAAATGATGAGATCGATGGGATTTTCGTAGCTCGTATACGGAGTTTTGGAATACGGTGGTGTTAATAACCGAGAAGCGAATTTGTTCGATCGCGAGGCTGTCGCGAAAATAACGAAAAAATTATTCAAAGGCCTGAGTGGAGTGGACAACATCTACACGCAGCATACGCCATTGCTCGGTGAAACTCTTGAGGACCTGATTAAAGGAAAACTTAAGACTAGTACATTCCCATACCTTGGAAACATGATCATGTCCAAGAGGTAAATTTCACAAAATATTATACTTTATTCCAAATGGATTTCTTCGTTGTTGCGTATTACTACGATTTCGTTATTCTCATGCCGCAGACCACAGGATGTCATAGTTTTCATGATCGGCGGTACAACTTATGAAGAAAGTCTTGCAGTTTACAACATAAACAAATCAAATCCGGGGATGAAAATAATTCTCGGTGGTACGACGATTCATAATTTTCACAGTTTCGCGGAGGAGATTGTTGCCGGTACAAACGGTACGGTTCCAAGATACAGACATCGACAAATCAGTTAAAAATATTCTTTTTCTTTTTTTTTCATTTTGCTTATTGTAACGAAAATATTTAATGACGCGTGGTGTGTTATATTTCTACCAATATGTATTATAAAATGTAGGTATTTATTTAATGCTGTTATCTTTACAATGATAAACCGGTGACAACAGGTTCGTCTTTATCTTTTTTGTTTTTTTTTTTTGTCGTTTTAACAATAAACAGATTGAAAGATTTACGAAATCCTTCGGTTTTATTATGGCGCTAATCTTCCACGTCTGGATCAACCAGTATGTAATCCTCCGCGTCATCGACCGTGTCATCATCCTCTACCGGTACCTTCAACAAAAGCGATATACATTTATTTCCATCGCTTCATTTGAATTAATATGGCATTGCACGAGGTTACGAGGTTCTCACCACCTCTATTACGATTCATACGGATCATATTGTTTTCATTGCAATATCAATATTTCATATTTAAATGAAAATTAAAATATACCAAGATGTGTTTAATAAGTCTTGCTCGAGAGATGTAAGGATACATCTCAATCATGTTGGAAAAGTTTTGTTTTTTTTTTCTTCTTCTTTTTTAGCAAGTGTAAATTGAAAATTTGATGATTTTTCGACAATGAAACCTTTCACATTTGTTTTTTATACTATACTTACCCGTGCTTCGATTTCGGCGAATGACTCTAATGAACTTTCCGCGTTCAAATGAAAATATTACCACCTACAAACAATTAGTTTAATCCATTTTTACGACAACTATTTTTTCGATAATTCTCGGCACGCAATGAAAAAGTTTACAAGGAACATACGTGTCTTGTACAAAGACACTTGTCTGTTACGTCTTAAAAAACTATATACATATTGATGAGATTCCTCACGTTTCAATCTTGAAATTTTGTAATTTCCGAAATTTGTGATTCTTACAGTATATTTATACCTGCTTATTGTGAAATCAATTGCGAATTTCGTTGATTTATCTATTCAGTTACCTTTATAATTCCGTGGGATACTGCAAATCCGGTCATTGCTACAAAAGCGACAATCCCGGCGATAAATTGATTTCTTCGTTTATGAGGAAATTCCGAGTCTTTGTCTTCGCTTAATTTTTTATCGTTTTCAGCAGCTTTTATTCTCTCATAGGACTGATACTCTTCCTCAAAAAATTTCTGTGAAATTCTCGACACGAATCTGACAAGGTTTGTGTACGCTTTGAGGTGATTTTGTAGTCCTGGATTTGGCAATGGAGCTTTGAGCAAAGGAGCCAAGTACCCATAAATCAATGCATCTAATTCAGATGGACGCGGACCGAAAAAAAATTCGGATTCTCCTAGTCTCGTCGACAAGAGATTCAGGCATTTTAAAGCTTCGGAATAAACCTGGAATATAAGTTTTTTTTTTCAATTGTTTTTTTTACAATCTAAAAGTATTGAAATCTGAAGAATAACCTTAGTTTCAATAACGGACATGGAGTCTTCCTTGGGAAATAGGGACTCGATCAAATTCCGTGCAGCCTTTTCATACCTTGCTGGATACCAAAAGTTAAAGGGAAATGGTACAGCTTTGGCATACCAGGGTCTTATCAGTTCATTGAAATTTCTTTGGTCTATCCACCTGAACATATTGGAGCAACCATTTGGGCAAGTTTACAAAAAAATATTAATAATTATATTCTATTTGATAAAGAGCAATACCATACAAATTGAAGAGCCGGATACAATTTTTCCCTCAACATATACTCATAGGCCATTACTTGCGAGTATTGTTGCGCTTCCAAATGATTTCCTAGGCTCTTGGTTCTTTCTCTAAAGAGCTCTGTGATCTTTTGTACATTATCCAACACAATTCCAGACAAAGGACGAAGTACAGGTAATTGCCCATTTGGAGTTTTAAACGGATCGCTAGTTTTATTCGCATTGATCTTAATTCCACAAAATTTAGCATACGCCTGAAATCATTGTTTATTGATAGAGAAACGGTGCAGTGATGCAAAGATAATAAAATAATATAAAAAGCAAGTTTTATAACCTCCGGATGTTTAAAATACTTACCAAAACCTGAAGACAGTGCGCGTCGATCGACGGCAAACCCCAATCACCCTTCCAAATTTCTAATACATCATTTTCTTGCGTAATATCCATCACAGCTATCTTATATAATTCATTATCATAAAAACATGCATTAGGATGAATAAAGATAAATGGAAATTGTGTTTATTTCACGAGACACGTGACATTGTGAAAAATAATGATTCGGCTCTCATCACTGAGATGGGCTCGCGACACTGTATTCGTAAATATTGGATTGGTCCAAAAGAGCGTGTGTTTCGAAGAGAGACCGTGTAAGCGTTGTGTTTTGTGTGTTGATGATAATGAGGAGAGAGGAGAGAGAGAGAGAAAAAAAATTAGTCTTACCGTTCGTTGATATAATTATTTATTAGCATGCCGATCGTCAGATAGCGCTGCTATTGCTTTCCGTGTCTGAAATTCGTGTCTCATGACATCTACGAAGCTCTCCGTGTATCGAGCGTACTGGCCTCCCGTCCCGACTCGCGCGCATACATACATGCATACATACGAACGCGACTAGCGGCACAATGAAGTCGTGGGAAAGCCGTTGTGCTGTGAGCACACACCAAACGCGTCGTCGAGCGGTGTGTAACGTAGGCGAGTTATTGCCAAGAGGGACGAAGCTTTGGCTTTGACACAATAAAAGATAGAAAGAAAAAAAAAAGAAAAAGGGAAAAAGAGGCGTTTATTAATTTTAGTAGGTTGGTGAAAGAAAAAAAAAGTAGAGAGGTGGGTTGTCGCAGGAGCGAGGAAAAGCAAGGTGGTTTACGGGCGGTTAAAAAATAAAAAAAAAGTCGTCTCCTGTTCGGCGGGTGAGTCAGTGCAGAAGAAGGTGAATCGTGGTGTGATCCCCGATGAATGAAGTAGTTCCGTGTGACGTCTACCATGGGACCTGAGAATCGTAATAGACGGTACAACTCGGTGCTAGGAGCAATACTTGATGATAAATAACCCCGCGACGAGCCTCCAAAAGTGAACCATGTCAAGAGGAAATAAATAAGGAGATTGCGCCAGGAGAGACAGTGCTTGCGGATGCATGGAATGAGCCATCCGAAATCGCTTCTTTTTCGTTTCAACGAAGGTACGTGGTCGCAGTCTTAATAAGTCTCTCGGCGGTCTCGCTCGCTTTGGCAAATAATCTTGGCAGAAAACAGCAGTGCCAGCTAATTACGGAGCTAGCGCCGCGAGTTCTTCTCCTCTCAATGCGACACACGACGACAATAACCTCATCCTCTTATCCCTTATCCCGCGATCCACACAATACTTATATTTCCTCGATCCAGCATCGTTTTTCCTCATTTATTGGCTTCTCGCGAACGGTGCGACGCTTGCTCGTACCCCGCCCCCTTTTCTTCTTTCTCCTTTCTTCACTCTTGCTCGAAAAATCCGTTTTTTTTTCTCGCATCATCTCCATGTCTTTTATTAGACGCTGCATGCTCATCGCGAGACTGTCCAACGTGCTCACATCATAGCCGTCGCAATTCACCCTCGGGCTGCGCAACGTCGCCACACCGGGGGGGGGGGAGCAGGCTACGTTTTTCCGTCTCTCTACACATACACGACAATTTGGCACCCGCGACCCACGCTCGATAACTTTTTCCCTCTCTCTCTCTCTCTCTCTTCATCGGTCCCTTATTATTAAAAGGTGCGCAAATATCCGCGTATACATCGCCGTAAACGATCGAAACCCACTCGATGAGCATGAGGAAGCACACGCCTTTTTCTCACAGTATCCCGGCGACTTATTCATCGCGAATACTTATTTTGTATATTCGAGAGCGCGCGGCGCGTCTTATTATTGGCGTGAACAAAAGCTCCGCTCGGCCTTGAGGATTGTACACGCTCGCGATTGCCTCACGGGTTGAAAAATTCACGCTCTTACCGGGGGAGTGGGGGTGACTGTGGATTCGCTCTTTTAATCCTCAACTTTCGGCAAAGTAACCTCCATAATATACTATGTATCGTCCATATAGGCATAGTACATTATTGTTTCTTCATTTTAATTCTCGTGTGTGTGTGTGTTCGTCGAAGGGGAGTAATAAGGTAACGGGCGCCGCCGTATCGTCTTGAATATCGAACGAGGCGGCGGCGTGTATCGGTGTAAGAAGCGCGCGCGCGCCTGCCGCTGATGATGCTCCTCGTCGCTACGAATAAGTACGTGCACACCTCGACCGCAGTATAATACTACATACTATAGACCGGTTAATCGATCGAACCTCCACGTGGTTATTATGTCGCGGGCGCAATGAATAAAGTGTACAAGTTTATTCGCAAGGGTCAAACCTTCTCGATGCTTTTTTTGTTAGACGTATATGTATCGAAAATCGGGCGGAAAGATAATATTCTCTCGTAGGCATCATATAGTATATCGCGTTTATAGTATAGAACATATTATACGCGCGGCTGTCGAAATAAAAGCGAGTGCTTCAATCCTTTTTTTTCGCATGCATGCCCTGCTCTTCATTATACTATATTTACGCGCGCGTTTATCTCTTTTGTGTGTCAGGCGCGATTTATCGCGTGCTATAGCTTCATTATTTATTCATCAAAAATATATATACGGACTTGCAGTGTATCAAATCTTTCGTGGGGATCATCCCGCAAGTATACTCAAAATCAATATAGCCTCCTCCTCCTCCTTCTTTTTTCTTTCAATGCTTTTTAGAAATACATATAGAGAATTGTTGTTTTTCTAACGGTCGGTTTCTGATGGGTGTACACATCAATAATAGAGTATATATTTGCGGCGATGAGGGTGGAAGAAGCGGGGCACGGGTCGCGAAAAGCGCATCGTATAGGAAGGAGCTCTCGTCGGCGGGCGGGCTCGCGCAACTAATAAAATTCTTATTGGCTTATTCCGTTCCGCTCAAAACAGAGAAGCAGATATGAGAAGGAGGCGCGGGCTTATTACATATGTGTCCGAAAGACGGTAGCCTCCGGAGGAGAGGGTCGTTGTCCCTCTCAGCCGCCGCCGAGAGCAGCAGATTGCTTCCCGCACCGCGGTTGCGTCACTCGCTTATATTCTTATTTATTTTATTGTCTCGTAAATAAAAAGCTTTCATTGAATTTCCAGCACGAGCCCGTCGCGCCGATTGTAATTTTATATTTATTGATGCGGCAATAAGAGATAATTCTAGAGAGAGAGAGGTGTTTGGCGAAAAGATGAGGAAATAATGCGTAGTGGCTGACTACTCGGGGGCCGATTGATCTTCCTCCGACGTTGTCAGCAGCAGCAGCAGCGTAAATAAATTTATTTGTTCTTCCTTATATTGTAATCGACGGAGAGAGCTGGGGGAGCGATTCGCGAGCCGCCGCGTATTACAATATATTTTGCTCGGAGGAGGAAACGGCTCGCCGCCTCTCTTCAACATGCGAAGAACGGTTGGCAACTGATGCAGGAACCAGGCGAATCTCCGGAATGGTGCGGTGGTTTATCCATGCATCTAATTAATATCCGCGCACGCCTTTCCGCCGACTCCTCGACTCGTGCCAATAACTCATGCTAAATTAATAGCTATACCTCGAGCTTATTATTTTCAACGATTTTCTCTCTCTCTCTTTTCGACATTCGTCCACTTAATTATTTCCATAAATAATCCGGCATGATTTACCGCATATAAATATGATCTTATTTTATCCTGTTTCAGATTGATATTGTGCATTTATTTCGAAAGATTTCATGCCCGCGAGCCTTTCCAACAAACATTCATTCGATAATGCCGACAGTTTTTTTGGATCGGTTGCCGGTCCCGAGTTTTCGCGTTTACACGACGATAAGCTTCGCCATCTTGTCCTGTTCCGTTTATTATGCCGCGCAAACGGTCAAGGACCCGTCCTGGCGAACGAACGCGACGAATCTCGTCGGTGAGGGGGAAAACCTTGCCGGTAATGACACGACGACGGACACGAGGACTGCGGGCGTTCATCTGAAGGATCTCCTGGCCTGCATGGTCCAAGAGCCCATTCGTCTTTGGGTAAGTTGTTATTCTTACTTATTGCCAAACGCCGCGCACCCTCTCAAACATATATATTATTCTTTAAACTTTTATTATTTCGCGCATGCACGCGCATCAACAAAAGTTTTATTTCAATCTCTCGAAACTAGTATCATATCCGCTAAAAATACTCTATACGAAAATGCCTATATGTCAAATATAAATAAAGAACAAAATATTTCATAATTTTTCATTCAAGTCATATGTGCATATTAAATTTATCGAAAAAAAAAAAAAAATTTCAATTGTGAATTGAATAGTGAAAATAAAAGTGTTAAAGATGCGCAAGAATAAGGGTTAAAAGAAAGAAAGAAAGAAAGAAAGAAAGGGGGCGGTGCGAATAATTTTGTCCGCGTCAATAAAAAATCAACATGCACCATCATCAGAGTTGCGAAATAATCGAGAAGATAAAAGGTGCGCGTCACGTAAAATTTGCACGTGAGTGCATGGTGCTCGGCGGTCCTCGGCGGAGGAGAATAAAAAAGAGGAGCTTCTTGGACTCGATTTGCGCGATGCGGGTGGAAAAATCGGTCCTTGTGCGCCGATGCCGTTCGTACATCACCGCGATTTAAATTCAGTAGCGTAGTTATTGGGAATAAAGAAAATAGCACGGAGGATCGGTGAAAATAGCTGCGCGGAACTTATTCCGAACGTTCTCGAGAAAGGAAAAACATTTATTTGGCCGGCCGCCAGGAAAGAACGAATAAGCCAGCGGGGGAATAAGAAGCGACGATGAGCCGAACGATGATGGGGGGGGGGGGCGATGCTTCTTCATTCCGCGTGTGACCTTCGGGGCTATCCTGACCTAGCTCCTTCGTTTAAATGTATTGACGCGAGCGCCGAGCGAGTCGTTGCGATCATTTACATATATACGGACGACTCGCTGCTGCTGCTGCTGATGGGGAATACCGATGCGACCCCGTATACACTCCCCGTTCGTTGGCTTTTCGTTCGAGAGCGGGCGCGCGCGCGAGCCAGCCGAAACGTTCCCCCCCCCCCCGTTTACTTGGCCAATGTCACGGGTATTCGTCTACTGCTTCATCGTGCATCCCAATTATACGATTTACCGGACAAGTTCTTATATATATATACATATATACCTCCGAGACTCATCATCATCATCTCAAATCAACACTAAATGTTGCACTATTTTTAACACCCCGAAAGATGAAAATTAATCTTCCGCCAGATCAATTTTCAAACGATTCAATATTGCGCGCGTGCATATCGGACTGTATCGGTCGAATCACATTATTGTATAACAAATAAATTCTTGCGCGAGCTGAGCTATTAAAAATCCGTGAATAAAATTCTTTTTAAATGTCAGAATTGGACTAATTTTTAGAATATTGTTTCTAATTACATGCTGAAAACGTTTCGTGCCAAATTTAAAATAGTCTTACAGAATCATTCAAGAGTTGTGTCATCCCAAAGTTTCTAGCTCAGACTTGGCATTAATTCTTACTAAAAATTCGTACGTTTTCCCTAAATGTAAATTTTTGAATTTTTATTTCCGTAGTAGTAGTAGTAGTACATTTTCTATATCGATATAGTAATTTCATTATTAATTTTGTACTAAAATTTAATAAAAGACTTGATTTTAATAACAAACAAACAAACAAAAAAGAAGATTTTCTTGATGGTCAGAACCACATTGGAAAAACAAATCTTGATTATTTTTAAGCAGGCTAAATAGAATCGAAGAAATTTTGTTTTTTTTTTCTAGCCGCTGATGAACATGGCCTACTGTGTTCTTATTCTTTTGGGAAAATCGATCCAGAGGCTCGTTTTTGGCGAATTACGACCTTCCGAGCGTCAGCAACTGAAGGACAAGTTTGGGAACTTTTTGTTTTACAAATTCATCTTCATATTCGGAGTACTTAACGTGCAGTACGTGGACGAGGTCGCACTCTGGTGGGCATGGTTCACGGCGCTCGGTTTCTTGGGCCTTTTGTGTCAGCTCTGCAAGGACCGATTCGTCTACGTAAGTTATTTTGGGCCTGTTTGTCATTTACGAGAGAAAAACACGCCATTTTTTTCTTTTCTTTTTTACCATGAAAAAAAAAAAGGTGATGGAGAAAAAGTGTACATTCCACACGTTTTATATATTTTTAATCGCGAACAAGACGTTCGTTTGTCCTTGTGCAATATTGAAAAACGCCTTTCACTTTTTAACACATTCGATATCCTTGATATTAGTGAATTAAAGATGTCTATTTTTAATGCCGAGTCAATTATTTGCTTAGTTTTGATAAAAAATAAAGAGCGATCAGCAAAAGTCCGATGATTTCCCCGTTTGAATCTCCAAATTCGGATTTATCTTATCGCCTGATGGGGGGGGGGGGTGTAATGAAAAAGCACACAATTCGTCGGTCGGGGGCTTGGATCAGCCGCGCTTGCGTAACATTATAAAATAAATGCATAGGCAAACGGAGACTAATAAAATCCTTTTAACATGATCCAATTTGGGTAACGAGATTAGCTCGATTTCACTCTATAGTAAAACTATATATAATGTGTGTGTGTGTGTTGCTGATGAGTGCTGTAAAAGTGAATATAAAAAAGAAAAAAGAAAAGATGTTGGGATGTAAAACTTTGATTGAAATGACTCCATTTTTGATATTTCATCAGCTGTCCTTTTCGCCGACGACGCCAGGCTGGAGTCATGCGCGACTTTTGGGACTTTTGGCCGGGATTCTGGCATTGTCCTCGTTCATGCTGCTTCTCTCAACCGCGGCAGCCTTCTTCTTCGTGTCCTTCAACACTTACGCCTTCATGGCAGCGGAGGTAAGTCCACGTTTTTCCCTCATATCTCCGTCTCCCTGGCGTCGTTCCGCGTGCATCGACCGCGTTCCCCCGACCGATACTGCCTCTATTTTTTACAATCCCGACGGCGATTATCCCGTTATCGCGGGGACGAGAATTGTCAGTGCGTCGAGCTCACGAAACGATACTAAAAAAGCCATAACGCGCGAGCCAGAAATCCTCCCCTGCGAATCATCGCAGGTTACGCGCCCCTTTATTTTCATCTTTTCATTTTTTATTTGAAACAAAACAAAATAAGGGGAAAAGAAACGAACAATTATTGCCGCGAATCGTATATACGGATTAAGAGAACCGCCAATTTTCATCGAGACACACGCGATACAATGAAAAATAATGATTACCGCGCTTTCCGAGCTCGCTTCGTCATCCTAAAAAAGGAGAGCTTTTTTTTTTTGTATTTTCTTCTTTTTAAGAAGAAATATTCTGCGACGAGTTCATCGCAGTTTGTTCAATCCCCACCGCCCCCCCCTCCCCGCATTATTATTAAAGTCAAGGCTCTCAATGACCGACCTCATTTACTTGTTATTATTGTTTTCATTATTGTCGTAAAAGCGAGGGCGAATCGCCGCGCGTCAGAGGCTGTGACGATTGCGTGGAGAGAAAAAAAAGTGTGAGTCATCTCGACGACGCTGCAATAATAGCGCAATGAATTTATCAAGACTTGATTAAATCTATCGGTAATAAAAAGAGACCTAGTTACGATTTTTTAATGCATATTTCACCGTGTACCCTTGAAACGATAATCTGCTCTTTAATGTTCGACGAGTGAGACCGCGGGGAACGACGGGGAAAACATGGTCGCTTATTTTTCCAACCATTACTTATTTTTCGTGACTCTTCAACGAGCTACAGTTATCGCGTTCGAATTATCTCGAATAAACGCACCACTATTTTTCTATTAATTGAATTATAAATAATGATATTTTACCAACTTATTATTAACTATATATACTTTTATCACAAAAACAATCAATTATTACACGTACGTATATTATTTTTCTTTTTTATGTCAAGTAACTTTGGCACAGAGAGAAAAAGTCCGAGAAAAATTACCATGCTGTCGCAAATTTTACCGTGCTGCACGGTAACAAATTCAAACGCTCAAGACCTATTTTTCCAAGATTTATCAGAAAATTTCCTATACATGTCGTCGTTTGCACAAGCTTTATAGAGGCAGCATGGTTATTTTTCTCGGACTTTTTCTCTCCGTTTGGATACTGATCATAATATAACTTTTTTTTTCAACCTGACGTGTTCTCATAGACTAATTTTTAATACTATACGCTTCCAGAGTATTAAAGTGAAAACTAAGGAAAATCATACATACATATATAGAAAAAAAAAAGTACGATTTGTCCAGTCGCGAGAAACTTTAGTGTCTGCCGCGACGAAGGAGGGAGGAAGGGCTTGAAATCGTGAAAACGCACACAAAATGTTGTCTTTCGGTCGAGAAAAGAACGTTGACGGGTCGTTGTATCAAAAATCTCGATTTATTCGCGTTTATGCGTCGCACGAATGCGGACGTGCTGCCTGGTTCGCATTTGAGGCGGCGCGGGTTGTGTGGCAACGACGCTTTATCGATAGAATTGTGAAACCCTCGAGATCTCGTCAGCTAATCGCGAAACGAGGAAACATTTTTTTCGCCTTCTCACGGGCTGTTCCGAAAGGGTTTTCTCTCCTTCAACAGTAGAGACCCTTTTTTTGCTGATTTTTTAAAAGTCTTCTTTTTCGTTTTTGGTGCTTCTGATGCGCTCGCCCCCCCCCCCCCCCTCGCCCCCCGATTTTCACGTGACTTATTCAAGTCTGACGATTCTTCGTGACAACACCATATGCAACTATAATACTATATATGCGGGTTGTTATGGTGATTGGCGCAACAAGTTTGTGTCGAATTCGCAATAAGCTCCCGATTCGAGTCAAGAAGCGAGGGAGAGAGAGAGAGAGAGAGAGACTAGCCATAATGATACTTTAACGACGTTACGTAAGCCGGTCTCACGTGAGAGAGCAAACGCACGTAAACGCGAACCTGCAAAAGTCAACGCGTGTAGCCGTTCGGCCATTTCCTCATACCTTCTATTTTTTTCCGTCTTACCTAATCCGTCGTCTGTTTTTAAAGAAACCTTGAAATTTCACGAGTTTCCGTCTCTTTTTCTTTTATTATTCTCTCTCCGGTCGTTCTCTTTCCCCTGTGACCTATACATTCGCCGTCGCTCGTACTTCCTCTTGGATCTCTGGGCGCTAAACACGTATCTCGCGAAACTTTTCGAATCGGCACGAAAATTCGTTCCTCCTTTTTTCACACTAGTATTTCTCAATTGAATATTCTTCTTCTCCTCGAGTTACGACATCGGTAGAGGCGTTCGTTTCCTTTCCTTTTTAACGTCAGAGTCTCGAAATAAGAATAGATTTAATGAAAATAAATGTATGTACTAGAGGAAATCTGGCGAGTCCCCCCCCTCCCGTTGTTATTATTATTTACTGTGGACATAGCTTGACAAGAGTGTTGGCGAGGCACACGAAAAGTATAAATGAGAAAAAAAAAATGTAATGAAAACGCGCGCGGGCTGACCGCGGCGACGTGTACTACTACATCGCCGAGGCTTAAATAATAACGGTTGCTCTGCGGGTTGCCGCGCGAGGAGGGTCGTTGACCGGATGAAACAAAACGCGAAATCCTCGAGATTTCCAACTGGTAAAAGTCGCAGTCTTTAGCCCCGTCGGCGAATCGAATAAATAATGTGTCACTCACTCACTCACTCACGGCTGATGATGAGCAAAGTTGTTCCTGTATAGTCGCGGCGATAATTGCCGCCGCTCGGGGGACGGCTGACTGACCAGCCTCAAGAATTCCCATTATTTACTACACGCGTTTGCGTAACGGTTCCTCTTCCCGCATTCGATTTAAATCGTCGGCGTATTTACCCCTGCACCGGAATAACAAAAAAGAAACTCATCTATCGAGCTTCGTCGATAACGCGCAATGGCTAATAAAAATCAAAGTTTATATACGTATATAAAGACGATGAGGAATTGAAAATTAATATTTTCAAATTATGCATCTCTTTTTTCGTCAAACAAAAGTAACAAAATATTTTTTCTTATCGCAGTCTCATCGTTTTTCATTAGCACGATATAATACTTTCGAAAAAAAAACGTTTCTATTAAAAGTTCTAAATATACATACAAGTCTAAAAGCAGCAAAAATAAAACTATAGCTTGAAATATATATGTATATACCAAAACATTTTGTTAGAAAATTTAATATCTATAAGCAGTTGCCTTTTCCCGTCTTCATTGAAATTTCATTTAAGACTACGAGTATACTTTTAAAAAAATATAATATCCAAGAGTCATTTAATGCAGGCAGCTTAATTATTGTTAGAGAAAACTGTCTGAACGAGAAAATGAAACAGATTTAAACAGCTTTTTTACAGTATATGAAAAAAAAAGGAAAAAAAAGAGAGAATTTTACTTTGAAGGTATGTAATTGTGCAACTGATATTGCATTTTCTTTTTTCAGTGTATTTTGCTGTCTGTGAAGACGATTCACGTAATGCTACGATATGCGATACATCTGTACGATACACGTTCCTCGCCCAGGTCCTCGGACAAGCGTGGACCACTGGCTTATTACACGGAGCTCATATCCGAGCTCACTGTCCTCGCAGTCGACTTCCTGCACCACGTTCACATGCTTTTATGGAGTAACATCCTTCTCAGCATGGCCTCGCTCGTAATCTGCATGCAGCTAAGATATCTCTTTCAGGAGATACAACGCAGGATCACCAAACACAGAAATTATTTGGCAGTGCTCAGTCATATGGAGCAAAAGTAATTATTTATTTATCTTTCAAGTTACCATTTTCTTAGGGAATATTATTCATTTTTTATTAATTATATCTTCGACAACTGTTTTTTATGGAGCAAAAGTGATTTTTTTTCCTATAAATTTACAAAAATTACTTTTTAGGCTTGTTCAATATGAATCGGTGAATTTCATCTCGAATAAGTAGCATTTTCGTTATCTATATGGAAAATTTCCGATAGCAAAGGCTCTTAAAATCGAAAAAAAAAAATTTCAAAAAATTTGATGCATTTTTTTTTATCACACTGGATCTCGCGCGTGAACCTATGAAAATTTCAAATTACAATATTTTTCCTTTCTCATGACACAAAATCAATTTTATTAACGGTGATTTTTTAAGATTTTTATAAAAAGGAGGAGCGAATGACGCAAATATATATATATATATTGTAGATGGTGATTACTTTCAAAATTCTAAGATGTGACTAATTGAAAAGATGTTTGAGCCAAATTCTGTACTGTTCTGTACTGTCTCTTGGCGTAAAGTCACAATAAAATTGTGTAAAAAAATGATTTGAAGACAGAATTTGTAAAATGGATACTCGAGCTTGAAGTTTGTCATGCGAAACTTTTGTTTTTCAGTTAACTGACTAAATATAAACCCTATTATGAACGAAATATGAATTTTTAGCTATCCTATGGCCTCGCAGGAAGAATTGGCAGAAAATTCCGATAGTTGTGCCATCTGCTGGGAAAAGATGGAGACGGCGAGGAAGCTGCCTTGTGGACATTTGTTTCACAATTCTTGTCTTCAGTCCTGGCTGGAACAGGACACTTCTTGCCCGACTTGTCGTCTGGTACTGAGCATGCAGGCTAGCCGGAGAGACAATAGCCCGGAAATTCGTCCGGAGTCGCCCGATACTCAAACCTCCGTCGGGAGAAACGACAATCATTTCTTTCACTTCGACGGCTCGAGATATGTCTCCTGGCTGCCCAGCTTTTCCGTTGAGGTCACTCACAATCGTCTCAGAGGCGACATCCTTACGCTGGCTCACAGCAACTCCCAGCTCGACGCTATGACGAGACAGGTTCATATTTAACAAACAAACAAAACACAAGTTTTTTTTTTTCTCCTCCCAATATCAAATATGTACAATGTTTTTTCCTGCAGGTGCTACAACTTTTTCCTCATTATCCAAGAAACGTGGTACTGGAAGATCTGAGAACGACGAGATCGGTCGAATTGACCGTCGACAATATTCTCGACGGCCGATTAACCTTGCCACATCACGTAATCGAGGAACCGGAAATGGAATCGGTGAATCTTACGCAATCGGTCACAAGTCGAATATTGCCGAGCCCCTTGGTTGAGAAAACTTGGGATCCGAGATTCGAGATTCCCGTTGCTGACAGGTACGCGTTATCGATGAATCATTAAGAAATATATTTATTTTCTTTTATCTTGGATTCTCTGAAAAAGTATATATATGATTTAAAAAAAAACAGCGGCGAAGAACCATCGACGCTTGGTGGAAGATTTTCAAAATCGTCCTCAGAAAGAGAGAGAATTCTCCAGCGAAGAAAGGAGCACATGTTGCTCACAGCGAGGCGAAAATACGTCGAGAGGCATCGAGAGCTCGAAACGGAATTGCAGAGTAGAGCGTCCCAGAACGCCGATGAATTGACGTCTTAAGAAAAACACTGACTCGGTACAGCAGCAAAAATTGAAGCTATTCGATACTAAGTTGGCAGAGAGAGAGACTAAGAAAAATACTTTTGGACATAGACTTTGAAGCTTGCTAGTATAATACGGAAATAACGGTTCCCCGCGAGGCCTGATATCAAATTAATAACTGTACGAATCAGGACGGGAGATTTTTTTTGTCCCCCGTATGTGTTTCTCTCTATTTTTTGGAGTAACGATAGATCTGCGGTAAATATCGCTTACTCGAGACTGATGACTTCTGTCTGGAAGAGGCGTTGCTTTTTTTCTCATGTACTCGAGTTTATAAATTTAGATTTTGCAATATTAAAAGAGTGTGTTCTTCGAAAAAAACCGCTTCGGGCTAAACGACGAAACTGACGTAAATAAAGAATCAACGTTTACACTCTTGTGATAGCTTCGAGAAATCTTTTCTCTTCGGACTATGTACTTGATTTGAAATTTTATTGTTGTTGTTGTTGTTGTTGTTATTATTATTATTATTTTGTAATTTGGAGGAGATGAAAGTTTTTCGAGAAAGACGCTTGAGCATGGAAAAAAGATGAAACGTTGAGATTGGCAATTTTTTTCTCTCGTCTTTAAACTCCAATGCCAGCCTTTTGGTTAGTACATCAATCGGAATAGTCTTCCATTTTCATCTTGAGTACATCAGAAGGGGGTCAAATAGAGACATCCTCGCGAATCTCTTTATTTAAGCTCCAAATGCTTCAGCTTGCACTCCTTCAATATCCGAAGCAAAAATATTCTCGAATACACTTTTTTTTCTTCAAAGAATTACAAGGAGCAAGTATTTTTTCATATTCGTGGACTTGTTATTTATTGTGAATGTACAACGAGCTCGTATACGATTGATCTATTTCCCAAACGGAAACTGACGACCGCTATACTTTTCGAGTTCATTGAATGTGATAAAAAAAATGGAACGTTGATGTGCACACATACACAATGTACCAGTTTAATCCGAAATCAAGAGACATCTGATATACGACGTTTTCTGTTTCAATTCGACGACTCTGATTTGAAACAAGTCAACTTTGTACACCTAATCTACCCAAAAATGGGACGACTGGTATCGTGTATCATTTCCGATGTTTTGTGTTGAAACAAGTGTATGTACGTACGTACAGTATTCATCATTTACTAATACCGATAATTACTATGTGTAAAAAAGAAAAAAAAAATCGTGCATCTAATTCTCAAAACTCACGAAAACAAGAAAACAAACAATACTTCTTTATCGTTATAGTCGAGCTACTATTTATTGCCTAGACTTTTAAGCGAAACACCTATGAATAGAAAGTAAGACTATCATGTACAAAACAAAAACTTTTTTTTCTCGTACAGCAATGATTTATTATGGAGCTTTTTCCCTACTTCTATGGTCGCTTTGTGTGTCATCGTACGAAACTTGATACAAAACAACACAATAAAAGCTTCGAGTTATTAATTGTACATTTTTTTCTTTCTTTTTTTTTTTTAATCAGGTTTGTCAAGGGTTGCCAAAAGAATTGGCGGAATCGTGAAGTTGTTTGGAGTAACGAATTTTTTGTTCTCTTTCTTTTAGACTCGATGCAATTTACGTCATTGTGCATAGTTATATTAAAATCCTTCCATATATAAAATATACCTTTGTAAATATAAAAACGCAAATTCAGAACATAGTTTATTATAAACTGATTAAGCGAAAGAAGAAGCCTGTCCTCTAGTTAGGTATGTAAGACAAGACAAATAAAGTACATTATTGATTGTTGTAGTTACATATACTTTTATTTTATTACAATTTGAATAATCTTTGTTTTTTTTTTCTTCATTTTTCCTCCTGTCAAAATGACTTTTATCAACTCTTGCAATCTTACTTTATCTGAAAAAAAAAAACGTTTTAAAGGACGAAAGGACAATTTGGTAACTCTCTCAATGACAAGTTAATAGCATATATAAAATTTAAATTCTAGTTTTTGAGGAAAACGAGACACACAACGAGGAGCATCTTTGTTATTTAACCGATGAAATTCATAACAACGAGGTGCAAGATGACATGAGCGAAGATGAAGTCTGCAAAGCCTCGCTCCGGACTGATGCCATGGAACTGAGTTTTATTCTGTGGATTGACCTGCAGCCGCAGGCAGACTGTAGAATATATGAAACAAAAGAAATAAGTGGCAGGGTTCAAACAGCTATTTGACTTTTCGAATGATATAAATGATATAAGTAACCTGCTAGTATGAAAGACGAGACGCAGCTGATGAAGCCACTGAGAAAACTGTTGAAGGGAAAAGTGCCCACGAGACAACAGTACACAAATTGAATGACACCAGTCAAAAATATGTACAGCAAGTATGCATCGATTATTTTCAATTTTTTCGGTGTCGTTTTCACGTATTCCTGCCAAAATTTGTTCAACACAACAGCCAGCGACATTGTTGCTCTTTCAACGTTCGTCTTTTGCTCCCGAATAATAATAATAATAATAATCGGAGGAAAAATGAAAAATATACGTGTCTGCTGACGCGTGGCAGCGATTGACCGGCGATTCGTCGGCGAGCAACAACGCATACATTCATGAAATACATACACGAAAACCGGGGCGCTAAACATATTTTCAGATACGCAACTCTGCGCCATCTGTGCGCACTCGAGATAATTACTATGTATTCCCACACCCATTTTGTGATTATTCTCTCTCAAAAAATAAAAGAGAGTTGCCGAGGATATAGTAGTCTGTGTCTTTTTCTTTTTTACACTTGTATGTATGTTTTTCATTGTCAGAGTTGGGGGAAAAAAAAAGAGTGCTGCTTTCGCCATAGAGTATATGTATAGCCGCGAGCCGCGACACATACGAAGCCGAAGCATAAATAAGACAATAAGAAAGAGAATAATTTTATGTCGGCACAAACTGAGAGGTTAGAGCGAGCGTTGCGGCAAAACTAAATTGTATTTTTTGTTTGGGCTACATATATTTTAGTACTATCGAGATGAGAATAATATAAGATAAGATGATGATGAGACAATAACATGAAGCTCGCTGTTGGCAGATTGAGAGGAGAAAAGAAGGACGGTCGAGATGCCTCGTCGCAAGGCTCAACAAAAAATGCCAATTGGCGAGGATACGAGAATCGCGGTAAACCTGACGATCGGGAAGTTGATGTCCACTGATCAGAAGGAACTCGAATTTCCATCGTCGTACACTGCAGAGGAGAGAGCTTACATTCACAAGCTCGCGATAAAACTTGGCTTAAAGTCGAAAAGCCGAGGGTAATGTGTTACAACACAGGACGTAGAGATAAAAAAAGAAAATGCACGTCGATCTTAATACATATCTTTTACTTTGGTCTTTTTATTCTTATCAATCGCAGGAAAGGTATGAACCGTTACCTTACCGTCTACAAGAGGGAGGCGTCGACGATCATTCAGGCGGATGCTACCTTCAAAATGGACAAGTTTTCAAAGCACGCTATTTATAGCCTAGTACAAAAATTTCCTCTCAGTCCGAAAGAGCGTCAAGAACTGTTGCCCCTTACCGAAAAAGAGAGAACGTTTGACACTGATAGTATGCTAACGATAGGTAATAATAATAATAATAATAATAATAATGAAAGAAAGAAAGAAAGAAAAAAGATATTTTCGAGTTTTTGAACAATGGTCTAATTTGAGAGTAAACGTTGGACTGAACTGTGTGTGTGTGTGTTTAATTGTAGCAACGGCAAATACAAAGGCCATGGGAAGACTGAATTACAGTATTGCTCAGGTACCTCAATTGAAAGTCAACCAAGATGTGGTGAATTTCAGGAAATCGTTGACGATAAACACGGCTCGTACGAAAATTTTGCACGCGATATCGTCGAATCAAGTAATCGTTATTGCGGGAGAGACCGGGTGTGGAAAAACAACGCAAGTGCCCCAATTCATATTGGAGCATTGTCAACAGAAGAAGCAGCCTTGTAAAATAATTTGCACACAACCGAGACGATTGTCGGCCGTATCGATAGCGGAGAGGGTCGCCTTCGAGCGAGGCGAAAAAATAGGCCAAACTTTCGGTTATCAGATAAGATTGGAGAGCAGGGTCGCGCCTAAAACAATATTAACGTACTGCACAAACGGGGTTTTGTTGAGAACTCTGATGGGTGGTGATTCGGCACTGGAAACGATAACTCACATAATCGTCGACGAGGTGCACGAGCGCGATCGTTTTTGCGATTTTCTCTTGATCGCACTGAAGGACGCTCTCGTTAAATTTCACGATTTGAAAATCATACTGATGAGCGCGACCATGGACACGGACATATTTACAAAATATTTCAACAATTGCACGGTAATAAATGTATACGGACGCTCGTACGAGGTCGATACTTATCACTTGGAGGACGTTCTCAAGTTAACGGGCTACATGACGAAAGAGATGCTGGACAAGAGGGAAGAATTCCAGAAGAAGGAGCAACAGCGTAAAGCGTTGGAATCGTGGACGGTTGAAAAGGCGAATCGTAAAATGAAGGAGGAAAGAAGAAGCAGGAGGATGAGCGGCGGGAAGGAACCAGTCCCGACCCCGATACTCGGGCAGGCGATACAGGCGGCGGAAAAAGTTACGATTACGGAAAAGGTCGATCTTGAAGCGTGGCTCATCGAGGATATGAACAAAACTATGAGCGACGCTTGGCTCTCGGGCGGCGACGATAATTTCGCCCAGCTGTTGCATCTAATACTCTCGGAAAACGTCTCTGTCGATTATCAGCACACCGAGACTTCGGCGACAGCGCTGATGGTCGCCGCCGGGCGTGGTTCTCTCAACACGACGGAGCAACTGTTGAACCTCGGGGCAAATCCGTCGATACGGGCGAGCAACGACTGGACGGCCCTCGACTGGGCCGAAAACATGAACCAGACCGAGTGCGCCGAATTGATAAAAGCCTACATGAGGGCATACGATCTCGCGGTCCAGCAGATCGACAACTCTCAAGATCCATCCGCCGAGATAATGCAACCGCTCTCGGAGGAGAGCAAAATGTTGCTCACCGTTTACCAGTCGACCTTTAACGACGAGAACGTCGATTATAATCTTGTTATGACTCTCATTCATTACATTCACACGAAGAATCCTCCTGGCGGGGCGATACTCGTTTTTTTGCCCGGCTACGACGACATCGTTGCCATGAGGGATCGTCTTGATTCGAACGAGGAGGCGATGAACAAGACTACCAAGTATCAACTTTTCGTCCTCCATTCGAACATGCAGACGTGCGATCAGAAAAAAGTATTCAAGCCGAGTCCTCAGGGAACGAGAAAAATAATACTCTCGACGAACATTGCCGAAACGAGTATAACAATCGACGACGTCGTCTACGTAATTGATTCGGGGAAGGTTAAGGAAAAGTCGTTCGACGCGATTGCCGGAGTTTGCATGCTCCATTCCAATTGGATATCCCAGGCGTGCGCGAAGCAGCGAAAAGGCCGCGCCGGGCGATGCCAGAGGGGCATCTGCTATCGTCTTTTTTCCTCGGTACGGTACAACAGCATGCAGCCTTATCAAACACCCGAAATCCTCAGGGTCCCCATTCACGAGCTCTGCCTGTACACGAAGCATCTTGCTCACATAAATACCCCGATCGCCGAGTTTTTCGAGAGAGCCATCGAACCGCCCCCGGTAATCGTAACGAGAAACGCCGTGCTGCTTTTGAAGACGATCGACGCACTGGACACTTGGGAAAATCTTACGGAGCTCGGTACGCATCTGTTGGATTTGCCGATCGAGCCGCGACTTGGAAAGATGCTTCTCTACGCCGTCGTTCTCAAGTGTCTCGATCCAATTCTCACGATCGTTTGCAGTTTAGCCTACAGGTATTTTTTATTGTAACACCAACCTACCTTCTTTCATAATATTATCTCATCACTCCTCGGCTCTATTTTCTTTTTTTTTTTTTTTTTTTTACATTTCCAGGGATCCTTTCGTACTTCCCGCACAACCGGGCCAGAAACGAGCTGCCCAGCTGGCTCGCAAGCGATTGGCCGGGGGTTCGTACTCCGACCACATGGTCGTTCTGAGAGCTTTTCAGAGCTGGCAGCAAGCGAGATCGAACGGATGGGAGCGTCAGTTTTGCGAGCAGAATTTTATATCGGCCGCTGTGATGGAAATGGTCGTGGGAATGAGAACCCAGTTGCTCGGACAGCTTCGCGCTTCCGGATTCGTGCGAGCTCGAGGTTCCGGTGACATCAGAGACTTGAACATGAATTCAGAGAACTGGGCAGTCGTAAAAGCCGCCCTCACCGCTGGCCTCTATCCAAATTTCATTCGAGTCGATCGAAAGCACTCTCATCTGCGTACACGGTAAAAAACATTTTCTATATTCTACATCTCGTGCATCGTTAATAAATATTCCAATATATTGGACTTGTTGCTTCACACGAATCTTTTTTTTTTTTTTTTTTGTGTGTTTTCATTATTCAGATTCGAGACGAAAGTCTTCTTTCAACCGTCCTCCACTCTGAAAGAAACCGTGGCCTCGTCAAAAACGACGAGCGCGCAGTCCCACGCGACCAACGTCGACGCGTTGCCAACCGATTGGTTGATATACCAAGAAATGAGTCGAGTTGGTCGTTTCTGTCACGTTCAGACCGTGACTCTGGTCAATCCGATAACCGTGGCGCTCTTCAGTGGGCCCGCCAAATTGCCGATGGACATTATCTACGAGGCTGAATGTATTATTATTTATTATTATTAATAGCTATTTGACAAAAGGAAATATTTGGATTAATATTTTTTGCTGTAGCCATTCCCGAGAGCGAATCCGATTCCGAGGCAGAAGAAACTCAAGAGGGAACGACGATTCTGAAACTCGACGACTGGGTCGTATTCAAGATCGATCGCGAGGTCGCGCGATTGATTCTTCATCTGAGACAAAAATGGAACGCTCTTTTTCTCAGGCGTATGAAGTATCCGAGTAAGGCCATGACACCGTGCGACGAGCAGGTCGTTAAAACTCTCGTCTCTGTCATAACGCACGAGGAATTGGACTGCGGACTCCAGCAGCCGTCCGGTATCGGTCAGAGGCCGAAACCTCTAATGGTAGATTATTATCCGGCTAATGCGAGAAAAACCGACGACGCCGAGGACGTAAGGACTATTCAAATTCTTATTATTATTATTATTAATAAAGACGATCGACCGATTTAAAATAATGATGTTATTCGTTATTTGCAGAAACACTTGTGATTTTATTTATATTAAAACAAATAACAATGGATCGTACTTAAGAAGGTACTTTCGCACCGACTGCATAAAATCATAAGATACGTGGATAAGAGCAAATCCAAATCTTTCCATCCAACAGTTTGTTGTTCGTTGGTGGTGAGCATAATAGAAAAAATTCATCGCGCGTAAATACGTACCTTTTATTTATCACTAGAGATGATATTGAAGATGTACGTTGATAAAATCATTTACCGCTTAATTTATAGATTGGTGTGTTAAAAAGCTTTTTAAATCCTTGTTAATGACGATAAATGTCTGTACCGATAGCTCGATAAAAGGTTTACGTGTTATCGGACAAGATAGAGCAGTCACAAACGTTTGCATAAATAACAGTATTTGTAACACACACTTATTATCCTCATAAAAATCAGCATAAAAAACGTTTGACGTTGCTGTACAAAGTCATTCATATAAATACACACGTCATTACAAAGGTACAAATTTCGTAATGTACGCTACACCGCAAGATCTTCTTAAAAAGTTTATTTAGCTGTGATTTTTGTCTTGAATAAGTTTTTTGTTTGTTAAATAATGAAACGGCGGATATTGGTGAGTCCAATGGGATAATATGAATAAAAAACAAAATTGATTATTCTTCCCGATACCTTGTCGATGAGTTATTCACCTCGTAATCTAGAATAATCGTAGTTGCATCAGACTCCGATTGAACTTTGTAACGTGCATATGGATTCCGCACGTGGTGATGCAGAGACGTCAGCCAGAGTACGACGATATGTAATGGGGGGGGGGGCGAGTGCAACTCTCTCAGTTAATAATCCCCACTAATTTTATCAATAATACAGTTAAAAGTCACTCGCGAAGGTCTCTCATTAATAACATAATTTCATCAAGTGCGTTGACCAAGTTTTTGTTAATATTAAAACTTGCCCCGACTTTACACAATTTTGGAGGTTAGGAAAACTTTTTTTCGTTTCGTTTCTTTTCTTTTCTTTTCATCCTGTGAGTGCGTGCGTGCGTGCGTGTTTGTTGGTAAATTTGAAATTTTTACGATATGTTTTCGAATCTACTCATCGTGCCTCATCGACATTTATTATCTACCGTTAAACGAGTCTTGGATCGATCCAGATCTATCGATCTTGGATTATTCACTACTTTTTTACGATGTAAATCAGGTAAGTTTTGCAAACTTATATATTTTTATTCTGTAACGATTATATCATTATTGTATGTACGCGTACATAAATAAAAGAGCGTTCATCGTAAAACAGAGAGTTGACACACTTTTGTAATTGTGAATAAATATTTGGCTTTTCACAGAGGACATGGTGGTAAAAATTAATGATGTTTCAAAAAGAATAAAACCAGCTGAACATCCGGAATACGTACCGAGAAAGTATTGTGAGTAGAAAAGAAAGAAAGAAAGAAAGAAAGGACATTTCATTCAGGAATATAATAAATGAAAAAATGAATCTACTAATTAACAGTCCTTTTATAAAAATATATCTTATTGATTGATGTTTTATGTTAATATTGGAGTTATGAAAGAGTCATGGAGCAATAAGGAGATGTTGAAGCACCTTCGGTGGATGCTTCAGAAGGATCTCCTTGGCCAGGACATTTTTCTGATGGGTTCCCCGGGTCCTGGAAGAAGAAATCTGGCAATGGCCTATCTTGAGCTAACCGGCCGAGAAGTCGAATTTATGGCTCTCTCCCGAGACACGACTGAAGCCGATCTCAAGCAGAGACGCGAGATTGAAAAGGGGACGGCGAATTATCACGATCAGAGCGCCGTGCGAGCCGCGAAACACGGTCGCGTTCTTATTCTCGAAGGAGTTGAAAAAGTCGAGAGGAACGTCCTACCGATATTGAATAACTTGTTGGAGAATCGAGAGATGCATCTCGAGGACGGAAGATTTCTCGTTCCATCCGCTCGTTACGACAAACTATTGCAAGTAAGGCTTTTTCTTTTTTCTTTTTCAACCTCTCTGCTACTATAGTGCAACGTCTAGATGAATAAGAGCAGATCTCTTATTGAGATTATTCCTCGCGCGCATGAGGATTTATAAATATTGTTTTGACTATTTGATGACAGGAGCACAGCCAGGCCGAGTTGGATCGTTGGGGCCTGGTCCGCGTAAGTGAAGAATTTCGCGTAATAGCTCTGGGTCTGCCCTCATCTCGGTATCACGGTTATCCGCTGGATCCTCCTCTGCGCTCGCGCTTCCAAGCCAGACACGTGCCAGCACCAACTTTTCAAGTGAGTTTCGATCCCTCATCCGATCCGCCCCTGCTCACCGACAATAAATACTATATTACATACCTAGGCCAGTAAAGTAAGTAATGTCTCAGATCGCATGTAATTGTCGACCGAAGCGAAGCTGAGGCTTTCTTACTTTACCTGATGGCCAAGGTGTGTATACTATTTTTCTGCCCTCCGCCCGGAAATCGGCAACTTCGTTTAGCGCAGCGGCCCGAAAGTTGCCGCTTTCCGCCCGGAGGGCAGAAAAACCCTTTTCTTTTATATATTATTATTGTTACATAATGTAGCATTTAAATCCGCACTGATCTCACGATCGAACGAGACAGATCTCGAGATACGACATCATCAGACTCTCCTCTCAAGTATATCTATATATATTTCGGACAATTACTTTTCAAATAATGCCCAATTATCTCGCTACCTATATAAAATTCCATTAAAACTTTTAATTCCCAGAGTTATATCCGCGTGTGCGTGTCTTTGTCCTCGAATGTACTCACCAGTCCCGGAATTTGCAGCGAGCATTACCCAATTTCATCGGATAATTATATACTCTATTATATTTATTTGACGAGCCCCCCCCCCCCCCACCGCGTGTCGCGACGATTAACAAGTCCATTATATTTATACTATAGATGAAACTCTTTATTGTTGATGTTAGGCATGAAAAATGAGGCAAAATGTTTATATCATTATATAATAAAAGTGATATACTATATTGTTTATTAATGCAACAACAATGGGACAGACAGCAATAAGTTTTTCGAGGAGAATGAGAGAGAGAGAGAGCGATGAGGTGGATTTGAGGGGATTCGCGGGAGGGAGGGAAGGAGGATCCCCTCCGTCGTCGCAAATGTCGAGTTTCTCTAGCCTATATATTATCCTGTAGGTAAACTCGATTCCGTGGCTGCGCGTTCGTCACAGACATCGCAGCAGTTTGGATCGCGTGTCCCAAACGGCGGTACGGAAGCCGCCTCTTCTCTCCTCCATCTTCCTTCCTCCCTCGCACTCTCTCTCTCTCTCTCACGTTTCTCCTTCTGTCATTCCACAACGAGCCGGAGTCGATACTCTGTGAATTTTCACGGATCCGTTCGAGCAGCCTCGTCGCGAGCAAAAAAAAATAATAAAAAAATATAAAACAAAAACACTACTACACGTTGTCGAGATAGACGCGCACGCTTATAAATAAGAAAAAATTAAAGTTGCTCGCATGTGTGGAAAATTATTCAAGTTTGCTATATATAGCTTGAATGTTCGTTCGGAGGGGGCGCGCGCGCGTTTGAAAAAGTTTTCAAAGTTTCTCAAATATAGGATATTATGTGAGATTGGAAGAGCAGAGCGAGCTTCCCTATAATATAGGGATCATCGATATATATGGATGCGGTCGGGGGGGGGGGGGGGAAGCATCAGCAGGAAGAATAAATAATAGATGCTGATTTACATATTTGGATAAAAAGAGAGAGAGAGAGAGAGGGAGGAGGAGGGCGGGGGATGTCTGCCGGGGGGGCTGCTATTTGGTCGTCCTCGGAAAGGCCGATGAGCGTTCGCACGGTCTGGGTGGATGGTGTACGTCACGCAATTCTAAGTTCGGACGATCCAGCTGGAATTTCTCGGGGAGCGAAGCTTGGTGGTGGTGGTGGTGGGAGCATTCGGAGGGATTCGGCGAAATGCTGTCGAGAGGTATCCGGGCTCGAGAGATATCCGCGTGGATTGAATCTGTGCTGCTGCTGCTGCTGCTGTCGCGTCGACTCGTTCGAGGATACTCGAGGCAAGCGGATGATGAGCAGCTTCCTTGATGTACTTCGAGTCGTCGCGGTAAACGAGCGGGACGACGGAAAAAATAGCTCGGAGGATCATCGGAGAAGAGTTTACCGGCGAGGATCGGGCCCCAGCCCCCTCCCTCCGGCAGGCTCATCGAGCATGATGAAGAACTCGTTAATTGATCGACGGGCAACAACGAGCGACGAGAATAATCTCGATAAATTGAGACTGCTCGAGGGGATTGGTAATAACGAGGAGTATTTATTGGAGCAGGATGAGCGAGAGAGCGGAGGCATCGATCGGATGTCACGAGACACGACCTCATCGAGATCCATTGTTACGAATAAGCCGGGATCGGGAGAGCTGTCGAATCTCCTCTCGGACAGGGTTTTCCAGTGGATCCATCTCTCCGCCGGAATAATAAGCCTCGATTCGATCGACCAAAAATCCAACCAATTCAACAATCATTTATTATCCAAGCTCAGAGTTTCGACCTCGAGGCGGGAATCCAGGGAGATCCCCCCCTCTAGAGAACATCAGCTTATTAATCCCATACTCATCAATTATAATATCGAAAGTGACAGTCTTAAATCCGAACGGTTCAATTATCCTCGGCGAGCTACGATTGACAAACAACGAGATCGACTCGAGATTGTCGACGCCAATAAAGTGCGAAGGGACAACTCCAACAGTCATTGTCAATGTGCGAAATCGAGCTCGAACGAGGAGGATAATGTTGCTCCGACAAATTCAGGGAGGAAAGATTATTCTTCCCTGTCAACGATCGCTCGACCTCAATTACACATTTTCATGCCCGATTTATATTCCAGTGGCGATTACACGTCTTCCGAAGAATTATCCTTCGCGAAAGATTAATTATCATTTCACCATGCTAATTTACGCTTTCTTCTGCTAAATAAAACACGATAATAGAATAATATTATATCAATGCGAGCGACCTGTTCTGTTTCGTACGACGACTAAACTTTACTTTCTTCATTTTCATTTACAAACTCTAAATAAGGTAAGAAACAACAAATGTTTATTTCGATATTATTATTATTAATAATAATATATTTTACACAAAATGTTTACCTGTTGATTTTTTTCAGACGTCTTATTTTTTTTTTAATATATACATATATATAACTCTATTTGACACGAAGACACGATAATATAATACCTCGGTGCCAGTGTGAGATATCGTCTTTCACATTTTTTCAAACGTCACGCAAATTCCCCATAGACTCGAAGAAGAAGAAGAAGAAGAAGAAGAAATCACGCTACAACTTTTACGTAGTCGAATAAAATTCGCGGAACTATTCGTCCGGAAACGAATTTTTCTCGCCAGAAAAAGAATCGAATGCCGATTTAGTTGGTTCAAAGATTTCTATACAACAGACACTGTGTAAACCGTATTATACAATATTACTGCGCACCTGTTTATTTCTGTAAAAAAGCAATGCGAGGCGAAAAAGTTATTATCGCCGAGTGGTTCGTGCACGAAATTAAACGTGGAGAAACGTGTTTCCTATACGTTAAACAATGACAATCTTGCTTCCAGCAATGATTCATAGCAAAAATCTGTTTAGAAATATTGAAAAAATGAAGAAAATAAGTAGGATCCATGCAGGTGCAGCGGTGTCGGTAATTCTCATAAATTTCTTGTATCGAAATCCGAGACTCGTCCTGCAGGTCTCATTTATAGCGTGAGACACTGCTGTGACCAGGACGAAAATTACATTTGGATATGAAATCGCGTGTTCGTCGCGAGCCGCCGCGACGACAAATTTTCAACGATTATCGTGAAACACATATTTCTCCAAGTATTTTTCGGGACTACTTTTATCATTTATGTATATTATTTGAATAATGAAGAAAAAAATAAGTGGAAAAAGTGATTGAATCTAAAATGTTTGTTTTGTTGTATACACATACTATAGAGTATATGTTGAATAGTGTTCGAAGCGATCGCCCGATAGATTTGGCACGATGAATATATCCCATAATCGCGCTTCCATCGAGGATTTTCCATCACGATAAACGAAAAGTATATAGTATCTGATGGGCAAGCCGCTTCCACCGTATCATTATCGTCGATCGGCCACTCGAGTTTGCCCTCCTATATTCAATTCAACAAACTTCCCAATGGGAATGGGAAGAAGAAGCCTGCTGCTATTTTCGAGGATTTCGTGCCACTCGGCACTTGGTCGTGACCGAATCCTCTCCTCTGTAATATCCTCTAATATACGTATATATATATGTACGCTTAATGCGCTCATCCCGGCCCCCGTGCAGCAGAGCGAGTGTCTAGCGTTGATAACGCTATATAGGAACAACTCTGGCGCGAGATTATTCGTTAATCACTCCCCGCAGAGGTACATACGCATACATACTGTACAAATCGCTCCAACTATTCCACATTACATTTGTCCGTATGCGCCTCATCCTTGTATAGTACACATTGCACCGCATTCATATATTTTATGTACCGACGAAAATGAAAGAAATAAGAGTTTTTTTTTTTTGTTTTATGCGCTCACCATTATTCAAACGGATACAACAAAATTTCTCCTATTTTTACCTCTCAATAAAATCAATCATTTTCTTACATTTTTTGATCCTATTTTTATTTTATTACAGTTAATATACGCATGTATTATACATGTATTTAAGTATTAATAAAATTTATAAAAATGTATAAATAATATATAAACGAAAACGAACGTGTATGGTTTTTTTGTTTGGAACTTGAAGAAGCATTGCATAAAATAAGTTATGAAAGCTCTTTTGTTATTTCATTCATTATTCCGTCACGATTTAACAAGTGATTTATCGGCCAAACTCTGTTGGAACAAATTTCGCACTTTTTTAAGTTGAAATTATTTTATTTTTTTAATTTTGCAGGAACAACTTGAAAGTCTAAAGAGCCTCGTACCAAATGTTGACGTTGCAACATTGTCTCAATTGTTGTCCTGCTCTCACGCACTCGTTTCTCCAGAAGCCATTAATCTCGGCCTGCACGATTTTCCCCTGGACAATATTCGTAATGCCGCAATTGTAATGGTTAGATTTTTTTTTATATACATTACAATTTCCTAAATTGCTCGTTTTTTTTAGTATTTCATCTAATCACTTTTTCTTTTTGTTTTTTTTTTTCTTTCTTTTCAGGAAAAATATCCCAATCTGTCAATTTACGATATTATCTACAAACTTTATCCTTACAAGTTATTCTTGGGAAAAGAGGGACAAGACGCTGTGGAGAGTGTTTTCGAAACTTTGGGCATTCCTTACCGACCCAAGAATGAAATTGAATTTACGAGTAGAGTACTGACGATTGACAAGACGGAAAATTATACGAGCGCCGTCACGATTCAAGTCAATGGCAATCAGTCCTTATTTTATGTAAGAAACATACAACTGAGGCGCAAAATTTATAATAAAACGGGGGGGTCGGGGTGTAAAACAAAATTAAAAAAAAACGCATCAATTATGTAATTTATTATAATACTTATTTACTCTTGTTTTTGATGAAATAGTAAATGATTTGCAGGTACCGGCTGGTTCTAAAACCTCAAATACGAATAATTCGGAATACGTCGAGACAAGTTATCAGAGTAATTTCATAGGGGATATGATGATATCGCACTCCTCGACTGATTTTTGTATAGTTGGCCCGAGGGGTTGTGGAAAATCGAGGGTCGTCGAAAAGTTGGCGGATTTATTGAGATACGAGATCGAACCGATTGTTATTTATCAAGTAAGATTTTGCAAATATTTTCTTTGTCGCATACGTATCGTTTATAATATTACATTCCTTCTCAATATCGAATTTTTAACTTTTCTTTCAGGATATGACATCGCGGGACTTGATCCAGCAGAGAACAACACTTCCATCGGGAGATACAGTCTGGAAAAACTCACCACTGGTTGTTGCAGCTCTCGATGGAAAAATGGCTGTTCTCGATGGCATTCACAGACTGCATCCGAGTACATTGGCGATAATACACAGGTTACTATACAAATCTTTCAAGTTAATATGTACGAGAGAGAGGTCCCCACTTTCTTTTGTTAAGAAAGAGAATAAGTAGTAGGACTGCGCAATTAAAGAAGAAAAAGAAAAAAAAATGAAGATATGCGATGCGTTGAAATATTTGTAGACTGGTTCAGGATCGTGAGTTGCAGTTGCATGATGGCAAGAGAATATTGAGACACGATCGGTATGACGAGGTAAAAGAAGAATGGAAAAAAAGTGACTCGGATATGGAAAAGTGTGGGTTGCTGCGAATGCACCCTTCCTTCAGACTGATTGCTCTTGCAGAAGCACCATATCTCGTAAATAAAGCTACGGGCCAGTGGTTAAACTCGGAGCTTCTCAGTCTGTTTAGTTTTCACGTGATGCGACCGCTCGACAAGTCCGAAGAAATCCACATAATGCGATCCAAGGTTCAGAATAGATTGTTGTTCGATAAAGCATCAAGAATGATGAGAATAATGAATGATTTTTATTTAGTATGGCGAACCGAGGGGAGGTTTGAGCAAGATTATCGAGCTAGCCCACATGCTGCGATCTTCTTCGGATCCAACGCTTGAGTCTCTCGCAGGATTCTTCAGCACCCGACAGTTATTGAGAATCGCAGCGAGGGCGAGCAAATATCCAAAGGATGATCCGTACGAGGCGATCCAGAGAGCCTGTCTCGCAAGATTTTTGCCAGCTCTGGCGAAGCAGGCTCTCGAGGAGAGCCTCAAACGTTTGGATATCAGACCCTTGCCACGAAGCAAAGACGATTATAAAATCAAGAGAATAAGTCTGGACGAAGAACGCGTGACCATTGGCGAAACGACAGTCGATCGGTACAAGACCCGAGACTTGGCCAAAGTTCCCGATATATTGTTTTACGACGTTCCTCAGCATCTGAAACTTTTGGAAGTTCTCATGCAGGATTTAGTACTCGGTCAGAATATTCTGCTGGTTGGTAATCAAGGCGTTGGAAAGAACAAGATCGTCGATCGATTGCTGCAATTGATGAATCGACCGAGAGAGTACATCCAGCTGCACAGAGACACGACTGTTCAGAGTCTGACTTTGCAACCGATCCTCCGAGACGGTCTCGTCGCCTACGAGGATTCTCCGCTAGTTCAGGCTGTACGCCTTGGACACGTTCTCGTAATCGACGAAGCGGATAAAGCACCAACCCGCGTCACGTCTATATTAAAGGTCTGCCATTTTTTCATCAGTTATATCCTTATCGCTTATTTCAATATCTTTTTTATTTTAGCATTATAGTATAATAATGCACATTTTTATTTTTTTTATCAAGACCCTAGCCGAGAGCGGTGAAATGATTATGTCGGATGGCCGTCGAATTGTTCCAATAACCAGCCATTATGATGGAAATGAATCTACGATACCGATTAATCCAGATTTTCGAATGATCGTCCTCGCAAATCGACCTGGTTTCCCATTTCTCGGGAACGACTTTTTCGGTGCACTCGGCGATCTCTTTAGCACTCACTCCGTCGATAATCCAAGCTTCGAAAGCGAAATTCACCTTTTGAGGCAGTACGCTCCCGACGTAGATGAAAATATCGTTTACAAGTTGGTCAAGGCTTTCGGTGAATTGAGAAGCATGGCTGATCAAGGCTTAGTCGCTTATCCGTACTCCACTCGAGAAGTTGTCAATATAGTTAAGCATTTGCAGGTAAATATATTATTATTATTATTACTACTACCATTATACTATATACTAGCAGGCTTTATCGCGCCCTCGCGGTAATAGAAAAACTTATCCAAAATCAACTTTTTTTTTGGCTCATTCAATATGAATTCTTCAATTTCGCCCAAAATGATTAACATTTTCGTTATCTACAGGAAATTTCCGATCGAATAGGCTCTCAAAATCGAAATAAAAAAATTTCAAAAAATTTGGTCAGTCACACTGGATCGCGGGGACCCATGAAAATTTCAATTAGCCATATCTTTTCATTTTCTTGACCGAATCAACTTTATTAACGATGATTTTTAAAGATTTTTGCAAAACAAAGCGAATGGCGTTGAAGATTTTTGAAAAAATGGAAAGGGGTATATTACCTTCAAAAATGAGCAAAATTTTTCGAATTTTTTTATTTCGATTTCAAGACCTTATTCGATCGGGAATTTCTTGTAGATAATGAAAATGCTACTTATTCGAGGCAGAATTCAAGAATTCACATTGAAAAATTAAAAAAAAACGATCGAAAAATTAGTTTTTTGGCTTAATTCGTTGACAAATTCACTGTCACTTGATAAAATCAACTTTACTAGGAGTGATTTTTAAAGATTTTTGCAAAATGAAGAGAAGGGCGCTAGAATAATGTTAATATATTTTCAAATTTATCACTTGTCTTGAAGATGGTTATTTATTGTCAAATATTTTCAAATGTTCCCCGTTTCCGCTGCAATTTTGCAATAAAACGTCTATACAAGCATTGTTCTGTTAATATGCAATGCCTAGTAAAAATGTAATAAAGTCAATAATCCATCGTCGATAGGTGGCGATTTCTATAGAATGTCATACTCTGCATTGCCATGTGGTTACGCGATGAGTTAAAATAAAGTAGCCTATGTTGAAATCGACGTTGCGAAAACTATGTCTATGACAAATTTCATTGAAATCCTTGCAAACTTTTTTGCGTCATTCAGTAACAAACATTCACATTTATATATTAATAACATAAGATAAGATTAATTTTGGGCATATCTTGAGCAAAGTTTTTTTTTTTTTTTCAGAAATTCCCTGATGAACCTCTTGCCACAGTTGTCCGAAACGTCTTCGATTTTGATAGGTATTCATCCGAGATTTTCGAGACATTAGTGACTGTACTCCACAAGCACGGGATTCCGATTGGTACTTCGAGAAAAAACGTAGCACTGGCCAAAGAGTGAGCTCGCAATCATAATCGTCAATAAAGTTGTAGAATCTTTTGTACATGTACTATGTATCTAGGTTTTTTGTACTCGGATAAATAAAAATTGTAAAAAAAAAACAAGAAAAAAAAAAGAAAAAGTGTCTTAAATTAATGAACCATTTCCATTTCAGATTTCCCCTGCCGAAAGTAACGTTGGCCGGGACATGGAACGTTTCTTCGGATGGAATAATTGTGCCCGTACAAGAGAAATTTATTAAATTGGCGCAGCCGAGTTATCCATCTCGTGGTAGTCATAAAATCGATAGAATCGATTCGCGATCGGATTGGTTCACGGAAATGGAAAGTCAGTGGCAAATACCGATGTCGGGCTCGTCGAGGATCGGTGCGATCGCCGTCTCTGGCGGACTGAAAGCCGATGGAACGGATAACGAGATTCACGTACTCACAACGAATCCGATTAGTCTCTTTAGTATGAAGAGAGAATCGGAGGAAGCGCAAGAAACCGCAATTAACGGTCTTATGCCCTCGATGAGGACGGTGGGGGGACACCTACCGAAATACAGCATGGCTGCTGATAAACTCGGAAATCTTTTAATACACGAAGGCATTGTAAGTTTTGTGCATTATTTTCATCCAAGCCGTCAGATGAAGACAGACCGAAACACCGGTTAAATGTTCATTATTATAGGATAGTATTTAGAATAACTCAACTCAATAATTCAATTCAATAATTCGCTCGCACACGTTCGTAAACCTTTTAATAATACCTTATTATTATTATTATTATTATGATCCTCTTATTTATAGAGTTATTGTATCAATATCCCGAATGTGTGCTTGAAGAAATAAAATAATAAGATGATTGAGATATTGCTATTTCCGATAGCAAAAGTGAATAAAATACGGATGGATTCTTTGAAGGATCCAATGACATGTACAGATATTTCATTGATTATTTGTATACTTATAGACAAACAGTCTTCTGGTGATGGATTTGGAAAAGGGGATTGGCCGAAGGATGAAAAATTCGTCTTTTGTAACAAGCGCGAGCGAAAAATTAGCTCAAGCGTTTCGCAATGAGTCAGTGTTCTGGAGAATGTCCAGCAATTTGTTGGCTCGACACAACATCGTAATTCTTTATACGCCCCGTAACGACAGTGTGGAAGTTATTAATCTGGAAAGTATGAGCGCTTGCTCGATGAGCCTGCCCTGTAAAATCGACTCGATTTTGCCGTCTTCGAGAGACAAGTGGCTGGTGCAGGACGTTGAAAAAAAAATGTACATTCTCGAAGATGAGTCGGGAAATAGTCCTTGTCCGAATATATTGCGAAGAATCGAGTACGTACCGGTAAGGATGTCGAGGATGCCTGACACTTTTGAGGAAATAAGCGGTACAGATAATTTCAACGATTCGCTCGTAAGCAAAGCGTTATTGGGTAAAGAAATGAGCTCCTCGTCGGGCAGAATTTTAGCGAGTGACTTTTCTTATGCGAGTCTCATTCTCGGATTCCTCTCGGCCGAGTCGAACGGCGGCTATCGCCGCTCGAACGAGATTCACACGTGGCCGCGAAAGGAGCCAGTCCAAACGGCGAATCCACCGATAATAACCGAACAAGGACAGATCATAAGAACTGTAAAACCAAGTTATCTTCCTGCCGATCTAAAGGATCATCCAAGGAGAGTCTTTTGCTCCTCCTCCGAGTATTTCGAAGTTGTTGATCCGATCAATCATAACGTCAAATATTTTCCGATACCCGAGTGAGCTCATTAACTATTATTTCCTTAATAATAAATCATTGCTATTTTATATTATTATTGTTTTTCCAGACCGATCCAATTATCTGCGACGAGTAGTAAATGGCTATATTCCAAAAAAGAAGCTGCGGTTCACGTTGCTCAGACTCCTCCTGAGGGATTCGTTACGGTGGACGCCGGTGGCTGCGTACGTCTTTGGCAAACCGCCCCCGTCATCGTGGACGCCTCGCTGAAGGCCTGGTTTAAAATCGTTGATAATGACGAGGACGAGCATGTTCAGCTTACGAAAGAACGATATTCCGGTTTCGAAGCGAAAGCTCCGAAGCACGGAAAAGTTGACGAGAACAACGAACCGCACGTTGGAGGAAACACCTGGGCTGGAGGAACAGGAGGTTCGCCAAACATTAGCTTCGGTTATTTTCTGAGGCGCACACGTGGCCAAAACATTGATGAACGCTGAAAAAAAAAACATAATTTGCAGGCAGAGATACAGCGGGCCTCGGAGGTAAAGGTGGCCCCTATCGTTTGGACGCAGGCCATACCGTTCACCAACTGAGCGACGACGAAAAAAATGCCGTACCTGAAGAGGTGAAAAAGGCTGCTCGGGAAATGGGACAACGGGCTTTCGCCCAGAGACTGCGAGACATAAGAATGAGCGAGTACGATGACAAAGTGTACAGCCAGTTTAGTGACGCGGTTGCCAAGCAGACTCAGTCGCTACGAGTTATCTTGGGTATATCGCGACTCTTTCTTTTTATTTTCAACTATTTTCTTGAAATATTGAAAAAAAGGTTTAAAGTTGTAAAAAGAATTTGATTTGTGCGCCGGATGAATAATATATATATATATTATTTCAGAAAGTCTGGAAGCAAGAAGTAAGGAGCGCGAGTGGCTTCGTCATCAGACTTGCGGCGAGCTGGACGACACGAAGCTGATCGAAGGCCTGACCGGGGAGAAAACGATTTACAGAAGAAGGGCCGAGAGGGAAGATGAGGAGATCTTCGGGACTCGACAGTTTAAGCCGAAACGTTTAAAAGTGGTCGTCGATGTGTCCGGAAGTATGTACAGATTCAACGGATACGATGGACGTTTGGATCGCGAGATGGAAGCTTGCGTCATGGTAATGGAAGCCTTCGCCGGATACGAGGAGAAAATAAAGTACGACATTGTCGGACATTCCGGAGACGACTATAACATTTCCTTCGTCGATCATGATCAACCGCCCGGCAACAACAAACAACGACTACAAGTTATAAAGGTTATAATAAATAATTATTGACAATAATAGCCTCTGCGAAATTGCGAAATTTCAGGTTGTTTCTTTTTTTTGTTTCTTTTTTTTTTTTTTGTTTTTTTTGTAGACCATGCACGCGCATTCGCAGTTTTGCTCGTCCGGCGACAATACTCTAGAAGCGAGCCAACACGCGATCTCGAGCATCGCGAAAGACGACTCTGCAGACGAATCGATCGTCGTCGTGCTCTCGGACGCTAACCTCGAGCGGTACGGAATTTCGCCGGGCCGCTTCGCTAAAATTCTAGCCTCAAACTCGGATGTAAACGCCTACGCGATATTCATTGGTTCCCTGGGTGATGAAGCCACGAGGTGACAAAAAGTCAAATAATACGAATAATATACAATATTTCAATGTTTGTCTTTAATTCGAAAATTCTTCACTCATTCAGGTTGATGAAAAGCATGCCTGCTGGCCGGGCTTTTGTTTGCATGGATCTCAGAGAGATCCCGCGGATATTGCAACAAATCTTCACGGCTTCGGTGTTAAATACAAGATCGAATTGATTGCTCGATATTCATTAAATAAGTTTGCACAAATATTTCCAAATCAAAGTGCCTACATGCCAAGTTAACATTAAGATCGTTCTCATTTTATAAGTCTATGTCAATTATCATTATTTCCTTATATCCTTTTTGTCATTACAATTGCAATGGTCAGATTCTGCTTTAATCAAATATTGGTTATAAATACTATGTATAGATATAGAGATACTTGTCAAAAATAAAATATGCAATCTTATAAAATTGTACACTTTCATAATTGTCCGCCGGGAGGAAAAAACAAAAAAACAAAAACAATGTTGCACAAGACTTGACAGAGATTGAGAGTCCTGCTGTAATTGATAAAATGAACAACAATAATTTGGAGTATTTAAAAATTGTTATTGTTTATCGATAATTGATTGATCAATAAGCATGTTATAAAAGTATATATTTAAAAAATAAACAATCATATAGTTTCAATGGAACATAAAATGAAAAGGATAGTATAAAAAATATAAATATTGTTAGCTGACGATGCTCAACGAGGATTTATCGTTGATTATAATGATATAAGCATTGATGAAAGAGAGATATTGTTATTGCGGGGGGGGGGGGGCACTTGTAAAGAATAACGCACCCGGCGTGATTCAATGCGTGCTCGAGATGTGTGTCATCTTATCTCCACAAATAGAAACAAATAAATTAATGGATATAGATAATAAAGGGGTGGGTGGGTGGGTGGGGGGGGATAGAGAATAAGCAAAATGCAGTGGTGGGATATGATGAAAAAAAGGCATTCTTTATTGCTTAGCGTGGAAATGCGTGTGCGGGGGGATCTCGCGGCGCAGAGATGAGGAAAATAACCTGTTGTGTGGATTGTGGATGAGGTTAAGAATGCATATAATAGCACGTAAGTAGAGATGGAGCCGAGGAGAGAGAGAGAGAGAGAAGAAGCGCAGGGGGCGCGCGCGGCACGTGGCGGCAGATGGAGGGAGTGGGGATTTCCGGGTGGATGAGTGGGAGTGGAGCGCAAGCGGCAGGCAGTGAGTGGGCAGTGGTACGCCGAGCGTTGATGGAGCGAGTGTGGAAGCGTGTTCAAGGCGCGGCGGGACGTCGCGGAGGTGCCGGCGGAGGTTGCGGTTGTCGAAGGCAACCGTGTCAGTTGCACGTGGATGAACGCGCAAAGCGAGGAGGAGGCGGCGGTGGAGCCCGAAAATCGCATGGGCCGCGAAGAATCGTTTGCGCCTGTCAGGTCCAACCCTGTCCCGTACATCCTGTGCTTATTAGAGTTCGACGCACGAGGCTCCTTGATGATACCAGTTGTTGCGAGTGTCCGCCGGAATCGCAGCCTTGTCAACACGCATCCCGGGGGGCCCGAGTAGTCTCCTCCCGTAGTAGACTCGGAGGAAGCACCAGGTAAAGAAAAAACAAAGAGGAGGAGGAGGCCTCTACTTCGGATAATGCCAAACAACTTGTTTGAAATATAATAATGATGAGAGGAGGATGGGAAAACACGCGGGGTGTTTCAGATGCGATTGCCCGAAGGAGGGAGGTTGCCGTCAGCACCAGGACAACAACAAGAGCAGCAGCTCCTCATCGGGGCTGAGGACGATCTCTCGTCGGCGTCGACAGGAGCAAGAGGCTGACGGATGCGAGCGGAGCGGAGGCGATCGTGGAGGTACGAAAAACAAGACGAGTGCGTGGAAAGACGCGGATGATCCCGGGCGGTGCGAGTGCGAATGCGAGTGCGAGTGCGAGTGCGAGGCAAAAAAAAAGGTTTGCTCGCACACGGTTAAACCGTCGAGGCGCTCGCGTCGTAACTGCGTGCCCTCGAGCGTGCCCTCTTGTTTACATGCAAATAAAACGAACGAGGGACGAATTGAACGCGTAAAGTATCGAGTGAGACGCGCCGGCTGTGCCATGGCTCGCTGCACCGCCGAATTGGCTATGCTCAAGCTACACTGGGAACTTGCGACCGAGTGTGCGCCCTGCAAACCGAGAGCCCTCACGAGAAGACTCTGCCGCAGACAACAGAGCGACAACGAGCTATATCGCAGCAACAGCTTCAAGTTCGAGAGATTCGAGAGAACCAAGGACGACTGTCCCACCACCAGCAGCAGCCCCCTTCGCAACCCGGTCTGTCTTTCTTTCTTTCTATCTTTCTCCCACACTCTATTTTATTATACAGCTATTTCGACAATTAACCACCAGCACTCTCTCTTTTTTTTACATTTTACTCATTTACCTCATTACATTTATTGTATTTTACTTAATATATTTCAACTATGCGCCGATGCGACTTTTTCTCTTTCACAATCAAACTGACACTTTCAACATCTGTCTATATAGACGTATGTATATCTTTTATACAAACTGTCACTTTACCCATCTACTACATATATATATCATTTTGGTGGCAATTACCATGGAGACGAAAAGATATTTTCGAGAGCCAATCAGAATCTCGGAAGGTCTATTTCATTATAATTAGCGGGACAGTTATACTTTATAATATTGTTATTATTATTATTGCAACACTATTTTCTTCCAATCAACTGGGTGCCACTGTTTTCTTTTTCTTTTTTTTTTTTTTAATCTATTAATAATGAAAAAATTCGTGAAACCTTTTTCAAACCTTTGTAAATTCTTGTCAAAATCATATAATTCAAACATATGAAATTAATTTCATGGTGACTAGTGCTTTTTTCCCATATATAAGGATAAACGTTAAGGTAGTTGTATAGTTTTATCGATTATTTAGGAATTTGTTGAAAATTGGTATAGCCATTCTTTGATTCGTTACGTATATGCGTACCAAAATTTTAAGAGGTTTCACAGCACGTACAAATTGAGATGTTTATTGTTAAAAATCCCTATTTTCAGTGCTCTCTCCCATAAGAGCCTGTGTTTGATATTGCCATTTTAAATCCTTGAAATCTAGATGGCGAACCTTCTTAAAAATTTGCACATCTCTTTATTGTACTTGAAAGAAGCTTCCTCAAGTTTTTAAAAAAAAATCCAAAGATTATGAATTTTTAAATTTTCATACGTACGTAGCAAGTACAGGTAGCCTTGGATGACCTTGAATTTTGAGTATGTGGTTCTTGATACAATTTGCAACAACTGTTCTTAATTGAGTTCTTAAGCTCTAAAACCACACGCTATGGAGATAAATTGAAATAAAAACTTTTGATTTTACTGTATACCTATAGAACTACCTTAATAACTTATTCTCAGAAATTTTGGTTTTTACGCATTTGCGTAAAATGAGAAAAATCTTGTTTGGTTTTTTTTTGTGCGTCGGGATAACTTTGTTGAGGTTGCCATTTCCCGAGCTATCGTTCGATAATCTTGACGAGTAAGAAACTTGTGAGGATTTTTCGATATAGCTTTAAACGACGTGTTTGATATACAATTTGTCGCGAGTCGTCGTGGTTTCTGAAATGCCGGCAGGAGCTCCAAGGCATCGGCCTAAATTGACCCACTTTTCCTTTATTAACGAGAATACGCTTTTGGAGGGAGGATCCAAGGGAATTGAGAGAGAAGACGGTGGGAGTTGACCACACAGGGTTGCGAGGGAGGAGGGGGGAGGGGCGCGGGGCGGGGGGGGGGGATTTATCATCTACGGTGCGGGCAATAAGTCTTCTCTTTAAACGCGCGGGGCGAGTCAACTCGCTATCTCGTCCAACTTATTTTTTCAAAACTCGTCATTATATGTCTGCCTTCACGAATTAATGCTTTTTCCATTTTTCATCCATCGTCGTACTTCTTCTTCTTCTTCTTGCATCCTAAAATTGTGCAGAAAATTAGTATTTTCTTTTTTTTTTACATGTTCAATTTATATTTTCAGAAAATAATATATTTTTATAAAACGCAGTAACTCCATCAGAAAAATTAAAAAAGTGTGAAAAAACAACGTTTTTTTATAGTGATACAGATTTTTGAATTGTTTTCCTATTATATATTGTACGCTTGAAAAATAGAGAAACAAATTTTTGTTTCAACTTAATAAAGCTATATTTTTAAATAACGTTGCCACGTATTGAGAAGATAGAGCTTTTATGAAAAATTCAAAAAATAGTACATTCATAAAAAAAATTAAACGAGAGAGAGAGAGAGAGAGAGGGAGAGAGATAATGTATTAAGAGAACGTGAGTGAAAACCAAGAAAGAACTTAATTTTTCTAGTTTTACCACGCATTTTAAAAATTAAGAAAAAAAATGTATATTAAAAATCTTTTTACTTGAACTACTTAAACAACTAGTATGGATATTCATCAGAAAAATGACATGAAAGAGTAAAACGTGAAAACACAGCTATGAGAATTTTTCAAATCTGCGGTATATATATAGTAAAAAAAGGTACATTTTAAAGAACTTGTATAATTTTTCAAAATTATAAGTAAGAGCAAAACAGCGGTAAGAATTTGTCAAACTGTTTTACTTTTTCAAGCACATCAACAAATGAGTTATACATACATTAATAATAAGGTATTTGTTTGAAAACGGTGTGGTATAGGAATTTAGCAGCATAAACTGTTTGACTTTTATCGCGGGCACTTTGAAGAGAGAGGAAAATAAATGACGAGTCGGTATAAAAGTTATGTTGTCGAAGAACAGTGACGTGATGAACAGGCCTGCGGAAAATGAGTGTGCCCTCATCGGTATAGTAAATAGGAAGAAAGAGATGAGCAGGGTGATGGAAAAAAGTATGAAAGGGGCGTCTCGGGTCAAGTGCCGTAGCCTACATATGTTTATGTCTGCAGGAATGCATATGCATATTCGGACAAAGTTTCTGCCTCGCGTGACATCAGGGACAATCTGTTATCTTCGGGGCAGAGTGCGCCTGCCTCGGCCCTCTTGCAAAGAAAGAGAGAAGAGGCGCGCGCTAACCTACCTCTACATTCGGGAGCAGAAGCAGCAGCAGCAGCAGAGAGTGCCCTACGACGGAATTATCGATCGTCCTCGCTCGCACTCGCCTTTTCAAATCCGCCCTGTAAATGCGTCGCAAAGCCCCCCAGCTCGTTTTCGGCCAACTTTATACCAGCATCAATCCTACGCTCCTTGACACCGCAACTTATATTTACACCGATATTATATGTATATTTCTCCCTCATTCCGCGCTCTTTCATTCTTTTCCCAGCGCAGACATGTGCAGCATGCCCTTTTTCCATTTTTCCCCTTTCCACACTCAACGCACGATCGATTTTCTCGCGCTGCTGCTTCAGCCTCCTGGGCTCATTTTCGCCATTATATATATGCCAATCAATTTTTTTTCTTTATATTTATATTTGCCATTTCACCTCGATGCACACATACCATTAACTATATATACGAGACAATATTTCATATATATATATATGAAAAATAATTCCTATAGATGCGCGTATAGGAATAACGAAAATGCTACTTATTATTTTTGGGGTGAAATTCAATATCGAAATATTAAAAAAACTGACTTTTCGTCCAGTTTTTTCAATTTTTCACTATGAATTCTTGGATTTAGCCCCGAATAAATATCATTTTCGTTATTTACGGAATATTTCCGATCGAATAGGCTCTTAAAATCGAAATTTTCCATTGTGCCCATAGTTATATGCTGCTGATGAAGTATATATATGCGCGTATCTATATTAAAAAAGACATGAGGCCTCTAATCGATTCATCGGAATAGAGCGTGTATTATGCGGAGCGCATTGACTTTTGGATAATCTCTCTACTCATTAGAAAAACAATTTGACGTGCGCTGTTTTTAAAATAATGATCTTGAAGTTAAAATAAGTTATAATACTTATTAATTTCATTTTGCAACAATTTTCTAGAATTTCTCATAATAAAGTGGATATCGTCGAAGACACGAAAAG